>OU383781.1:10537485-10745942 GCA_910950805.1 Acrocephalus scirpaceus scirpaceus | reverse complement strand
ATCTGCACTTGTTTGATTGTCAAGCACCTGAGATAGGACGGCAACACATTGGCACACTGTAATTGCAACATATTATTAAGTACCTTCAGTCCCCAAAGGCTAAGACACTTTTGAAAAAATAATAAAGCTAATGCACATAATAGCCTGTGTCTTGTTATTTAAGAAACCTCTTCCCGGCATCGGACGTTGACAGAACGTGTAAATGCACTTTCTCCAATAACTATGCACAAGGAGCAGCTTGATGGAGTGCCAGAAAGCACAATGACTGTTCTACCTTAGCAATGTACTGAAGATGACATGTTCCCTTTAATTGCTTTATTCAAAAAAAAAAAAAGGAAAAAAAAGCCATTTACTAAATCCTAGCCCTTGATGAACAATTTTAGACTGTACATCAGAGCTTTTGTTTGTTGCTAAAAGAGAGGAAGAAAAAGCATGTTTTGTTAAGTTATTTTAATTTTCATTTTTAATGGAAAATAGCTCAGAAGGGTATTTTTCATTATACTATGTGAACATTTGCATTCTATGTTCTGCTGGGCCTTCCCTTATGTGACTCAAGGCTGACAAGTTCATGCTGTCAAACACAACCCTTTGCATCTAATAAATTACCCTACACCAAGATAGTTATAACTATTGACAGAGACCAAGCTATACCTCTGAAAGTCAGAAAATACTCATTATTGTCTATGTTCCGCATTCTCACATGCATAATAGGAAAGCACTTCAAGAACAGCTTCCAAAATTCTCTGCATTCTTACTGTCAAACTGCTTCCCACCTCCCTATATTAATAAAAAAAATAAATCAGGAATTCCTCTTCTTGTGCCTTCAAGAGAGAAACAGCTGTAATGACTTCATAGATAAACCAATGCCATTTCCAACAGAAATATTTCATTTTTTTTCTCCCTACTTCGAAAAATTAGAATAATTTCACAACAAGCCCTAGGGAACAAGCTCATGAAAATTCACAGAGCAGACAGCATGAGGAAAAGCGTTTGGTTATATATTTCAGGAGGCAGGAAATGGGCCTATCTGCTGCTCTGTGAGCAGTGAGAATAATTATGCATGCATTTGCTGCATCCCATAATCATCATCACCATAAAGATGACATTTCATAGCTGAGTTGAGAATGTGTCTTTCCCAAAATTATTTTTTGTTTGGAAGGAGAAATTGTTCTAAATAATGTCTATTGAGGATAGATATAGGGAAGTATAGATTTGAGAGTCAGACACTGTAGAGTCAAAACCCTATCACCAGCTCTCTAAGTAATTCTAACATTAATTCCACATCACCAAAATGGTAACACATCTGTGTGTAGCAGAGTCCCAGGCTACTGGGAATTTCTGTTGGATACTATAAATTGGTGTATTAATGTGAACTCAGACTGTGTTTGCATAGGGAAGCTCCTGTGGGCTTTGTAAAACCTTGGTCAGATTTGGAAGGGGATAACAACTCTCTTCATTGTTTGATCCTGGTGAAAGTGTCAAGGGCCACACTTACTGCCTCGCTATAGAATGACAGGCACTAAGAACAGGAAGAAATCAATAAGAGTTGTGTTTCTCAGGTGCACCTTTCCTTCCCTCAGACAACCCAGAAGCCGAACTAATCTCTTAGCTCAGTGGTGGGGGATAGGACAGGAGGAAGAAGGACCAGCTTGAGGCACAAGGGGCTCAGCTTCAGACACTTCTTCCCCAAACTTTCCACCCACTGGGTCATGGCTAGTACCAAAGATGCACCAAAGCCATGCTATCAAGTGTATTACTTGCCCAGTTGGTCTGGCTGAACTTGCTGCTGGATTCCTACAGCAGAGAGGAGCTGCTCCAGAACCAACCAGGTTCACACACCTACCCAGGACTCCTCTGCACTCTGCTTTTCTCACTGGACATCTCTCTCTTTTTCCACATTAGACCATGATAATCAGTCACAGAATCACATTTCATCCCTTTTTCTTACTGTGGTGGTGCTAAACCTAGATCTGCTCTTTACTGATTCTCCAGCTTGGGTGGAGTAAAGATCAGGACACAGCTGGACCTGTAGCAGTTTCTCCATGAAATAAACTGGACTGACATGTAGGAAGCCATGGCCGTTTCTAATCATTAGACTCCAGGCAAATCATTTCACTTGCGTCCCTTCTTCTGGTAGTCCTGACATTTTGATGTTTTTCTTTAAGAGACTAGAACTTCAAAAAGTCTTTTAAAAAGCTAATTTCTATTTTCACTGGAGTAGCAAAAAAGTGGGGCCCTGTTTATGATATAGATTTTAAAGAGAAATTAATGCAAATAAACCCTCACCTCTGGAAGAGATGTATTGTCACATTAGGCATGAGGACCTCATTAGTGGGCACTCGGGATCACAATACTCTTTTGCCCAATATTCCAGTGGGACTTTGACTTTGTGATCCACGCCAGCTTCTTCTCACAGCCAAGAGGTTTATACAGGCTGACTGGCCTGCTATGCAAGAGCTCAGAGCAAACTTCAGTTTGTAAATGGTTCCTTGCAGGTAAGTAGTGCCTAAATCCTAATACTGGGAACAAGCGCCTGCAAAAAGGTAGTTTTCAACGCAATGAGGATTCAAGATCTAAACTAGCCACAAGGCTTTGTCTGTCTAGCACACATAGATCAGAAATCCTTGCTTCTCTGCTATGTAAATATGTAGCAATCACTTGCAAATGCAAAGCATACTCTCCAGGTGTCCTGTGCAGCACAGTACACGCTGTGCAGAGAACTGCTACCAAACTTCAAGCCAGGACAAACTGCTGGCTGGACAAGAAAGCAACATTTACCCAACAATATGATGTCACTTGTGCATTTGGGGGAGGAACAGAAAAATCTTGATTTGTTCTGGCTATAGATGAGGACACAGCTTGAAATTAATTGATCGTAGGTACATTCAAAGTAACAGCTTGATTCCCTTCCAGCAAAATCCAATGGCAAAACTCTGGTGCAAACGCTGAGTGTGCCAGACTTCTTTCCCCAAGTCTTCAGCTCACACTTCACTGTTCAGAAGCAGTCAGACCCTCCCTGTCACATTGCTGGGGAAGTTCTGATCAGCCATTCACACCTGAGCTCCCTCAGTGGTGGGGATTGGAAGAGGAAAAATAGGCTGATGAGTAAAAAGCTTTCTTTGTTTAAAGACTTACATTGGAGAAACAAATTAAGTAGGATGACACTTGTGTGAAGATCCTTCAGCCAGGAATCCACTCTACAGCTTGTTCTTTCTTTCTACCTGTACAGCCTCTGCTACCACAGCCTCTCAGCGTTTTGGAACCTCACATTATACCCAGCCTTTGAGGCATGAGGATGTTTGCTGCCCCCTTTCAAGAGAATACACCTCTGCAGAATTAGTCTAAGTGCTTTAAAGTGGCATTCTGCAGGACAATCCTTTTCTCTTGCATGTCCACTCCAGTTTCTGCAACACACTTTTTCCTACTGTTTGTTTTTCTTTCCCTAACTGATACCTTACACTCAGCTCAGAAAGCAAAACTCAGCCAGTCTGCTTTACTGCCTTTTACAATCAATTAAACTTCCTGGCTCTGGGGCACCTTTTTCTGGTCTTGTGACCCCTGCCACACAGTTCTGTTTAAATCCAGAATAATTTGATGACGTGGAAATTAAACCATTGTTCTTCTGATGCCATTAAACCAGAGTGCTGACAATTGGAACAATCACTCTAGCAAAATGGTCAGGAATATCCACGTTTGTCATCCAGATAAAGAGTGTTCAATTCATAAAAAGCCAAAAGATGAGTTCCCAAAGTACCAATGTCACAAAATTGGAATCTGAGCGTGTTTTCTTAGAGCTACTTAATAGAGAGAAGTGTCTTTATTTAGCACCTGTCATCTTAAGTTCCCAAAATGCTCTCTCAAAAATTAAGTTTCCTAATAAGCCTTCCTAGCCAGACATCAGGCTTCAATTTACAAGGGGTAAACTTGTTTAAGGTCACCCAGCATGGGAAAGAAGAGCTGGGAAGCAACTCCAGGAATCCAGAGGACCACACCCCTCACTAGCCACTAGACCACACAACTGTCCCCATTTCACTTGAGTCATTATTAAGCAGGATAGAAGAACACTGTGGTTTTATTTTATGTCAGCTGAACTCTTGTATTAACATTTTACTGTCCCACTAATGTTTTGCCTAGAACATTCTGTAATCCACAAATTAATATGTGAAGAACATCCAGTACAGTTTGGAGGAATAAAAAAATTATCCAAATGGCAAAGAAGTTTTGATTTCCAGCAGTTTCATAAATCAGATGTGCTGAAGAAAGAAGGTTCCTTATTTTATCACACATAGCCTTTTGTAGTGCCAGCAAAACTGCTGCCCTTCCCAAAACCAAGCAGAAACCCTATTGTTGCGGCAAACCCCATCTGGTCACATGGAGAACTTAAAACCTCATGGCATTCTGTTTCACATAGACAGAAAGGGAGTTCTGCTCCAAATACATGACAAGAGCCAAAAATAATTTTGCTTTACCTATGCACAGTATCTGAAGTTTTTGTTGCCTGCTCTTATTCACCACTTCATGTTTTCTGTGATCCTGAATTTAGATTCTGGGATAAGGGTTTCTCTGACCTGCAAATTCTGCACTATTCTCATTTTTTTTTTAATAACTTTGTTAAAGGGTTCTTCTAGGTGGAAGCAGATCCTCCCCTTTTAAGGACAGATCTGTGCTGCACGCAATGCAATGAAGTGCAAATCTAAGGCAAAACCCAATTCCAATTCAGAAAGTCTTTGAGCAAAGTAGCAGGAAACTTGCCCAGGCTTGGATTGGGCACAGGCCCTGCTTGTCCAGAGTACAGCTGGTCAAGGAAGACCAGCACTGCTCCCAAGGTCCAATGCTTCAGCCTGAGTGGGAGAGTCAGCACGGAGCTAGGCAGAGCATAAACCCTAATCTGAACTGAATTATTTAAAATGCGTTCAGTGCACACTAATCAGTGTCCATCCCCTACCTGCAGGGTGCAATCGGCTGCTCTCCCCAGCACCGCCAGGCGATGTCCCGCTGGAGCTCTCCCGGTGCTGAAGGCTCCGGGCAGGAGCAGAGCTCGGCCGAGTGTTAACTCGGAGTGCAGCTGCGGGAGAAACGCAGTTTCAGGGCTGAAACAGCCTCAGTAAGAGCATCTGACACTGATGGAAGGGAGAATGCCGCAGGGAGCATCTGTATTGCTGGCGTGAGATAGCTGGAGGAGAGCAAGTGTGCTACATGTCAAGGTTTTGAGAAAAGTGCCTCCTTTCTGCTCCCCCGGAGCCTTTGCTTGATAAAATGGGGCTCTCCCTCTGCCTCTTCTTTCAAACCTAAGAACAGTGTGAAATTCCCCACGATGATTTAAGGGAACGTTTAAGGGAAACAAAGCCTGGTGCCTCTGGTCATTAGAGATATTACAGCACTTCACCCAAAAGCAGTTCACCTTAGCGTCCTTGGCCAGCTTCCAGCTTGGGATACCAGAGCCTGCAGACCTAAATTCAACTCTGAGCAGTAATCAGAGAGGTTGTCCTGCTTCATCCCTCACAAGTAAGCCCCATTCTGAATCATGATTCCAGCCAGAAGTGAATATGACTGGACATGTGCCTGGACATCCAACACTTAAAATGTGCTTCAGGCACATCAAGAGTGGAAGAAGCTAAAATACAGATCAGAGGCTCAAGAGGAGGTAGTTTTAGCAAGTGTCTGGTAGGCATGAGCACAACACAGCTATCATGGCCTTACCCAGAGAACAGAGACAGTTTGTGGGTCTCCTCTTTAACTCACCTGGAATGACAAAACTGAACTCTGATGCCCCAGACTGTGCTAACTTCCTTAGCACACACAAAACACATCTAATTTTCTCTGTCAGCATAACTTTCTGATCCTTTATGACCACCCAGACTGATGTAGAAGTGATTCTCATGAGACCAGCTCTCATTCTGTGCCCTGGTTGGTATTTTTCCCAATGTTATTGTGTCTTTGAGGTTACTTCAAGGATCCAGCACTGGTTGCACACTCAGACTGTGTGTTATTGATAAGTGCAGTAGTCAGTGGGCTAACGTTGGGTTTGTACTGCACAGGGCCAAACATCAGATTACCAGGCATTTATGCTGCTTTTTACTGAAGAAAGCAAAAATATATGGAAACAAGTTTTAGCACTCTTGGGCCTGTAACAGGATAACTACAGTAGTAGTTATCTACTACTGGAGAGTGTAATCTAGTGTTACCTGGGATTGCATCTGTAATCACTTCTCCAAATAGGAAATCTCATAATAGAAACTGTTTTAATAGGACAAGCACACTACAGGCATGCCCATTGCACCCATCAAAATATACACTCAGGGGAAAGAAAATATGACCTGTTCCAGTTCTGGTTATTATGAGGTCTCAGAACATACACAGCTACCCAAATTACTATGTATATTACTAGAGTGCTTACAGGCTGCACTGGAGACCTTAGCTGCCCTGTAATTAGACCTGCCTAATATAATCAAAGCTGTTCTGCAAGTGAAAGTTCAGGGGCTACTCCCCACCAAGTGACAAGCTATGACTGAGTGCAGCAGGAGTGACACAGCTAAGCCCTTTCTCCAAAGGCTTACAGCCTGGACAGGCAAGGCAGACAGAGACAGATTGGCAGAACAAGGTAAGGCAGGAGGAGCGTTTTAAAGCAATGTAGTGTAAGTGATGGTGATGTCACACGACTCTGGGGACAAGCAATAAAGACCTATGAGGACATGCTCCAGAGGAGGGACAGCCCCAGGAGAGGATCAGCACTGTGGAGAGCATTACTGCTGGGTGTTACTGCAATCCATCGAGGTGACAGAGGGAACCTGGCACTGAGGTAAAACCCAGTAAGTGCCAGGGAAACCTGTGCCAATGACTTTGTAAGGACACAACACATTACCTAGATGAGCAACGGCTGCTTTGCTTATGACACTGGCAAAGGGCAGCCAGCACTGGCAAAGCACATTAAAAGAAAGTGCACAAATATTAAACTATAATGGGATGCAGCCTCTTGATGCAGCCTCTCAGCTCCTCTGCTAATGTCTAGGGGCAGAGTCCTTCCAAACATGCAGCTAGGTGCAAAGGAAGCTCCAGCAGAGGTTATGGATTTCTGCAGGCTAATGACACCGTTGAAACAGATGAGCTTGAGCTACTGCTTGCAGAACTGCAGTGTCCAAAGGCTTGGCCTAGAAAGCAAACTCACTGCACTATATTCTGCAAATATATTCTGCTGTCTGTCAGCAATGTCAGACTCTGTACAAAAGAGCTTAAGATTCAAGTAAGTAAGATAAAGACAAGGTCATAGACATGTTTCATGGCTTGCTGGGGTCATGTGTCATTGATAGCCTACCCAAAACCACAGCTAAAATCTCCTGAGTTACAGCCTAACATCAAATGCAAACGTCTCACCTTCTCTTTAGTCAATACTTCCTTCTCTTGAACAAATCAGGCCACAGAGAAGACACTTCAAACTACAGTACAGCCTTTGCACTGAAAACAAACACATTTAAAGATACCAGCAACTATGTTGCTTCATCTACTATCAACTGACAGCTAGTTTGCTAGTTTTTTCTAAGCATCTATTTGCTAGTCAAACCTCCAGAAGAGCTGAAAACAATAGCACCTCCTTCTGCACACCAACATGCTCCTTCCCCATGGGACAAGATCTGTTTCCAACATGCTGATGAAAAGCTGTGTCTGTAAAAGCTCAAAAGTACAATTCTTCCTGCTCTTGTCAGTGGCAATCAGTAAGGTCACTGCAGCATGAGCTTCCACTGCATGTGTAAAGGCATTCAATTAATCTTTGTTTGCTGAGAACTCAGGGAATTTAAGTAAGGTCAAAGAGTTAAAAGAGATCAGGAGACTCCACACTCCCACTGACACAATACTTCCTGAAGAGCTGACACAGACATAAGTTACTCCACTGACAAAAAACCAGGGTTTTTTTTTGCAATCAACACCCTAAGCACATATACATTTACTCAGAAAGACAGTAAAACATCTGGACAAGCCACCTCTGCTTGCTGCCCCCCCCCGTTCCATTATAGTGACAAGTCATCCTTCTGCAGGAAAAGGCTCCAGCTCTTTTTTGGTTTACAGACCATTTGTTCTGTAGTTATCACAAGGTTACCCAGACACACTTACCAGCTTCCTCAGGTGAAGACTGGACAGACATGCATTGACTGCTCTAGTCCTGGGGGCATCACCAGCCACAAATGCCTCCTTATCTGCTGGGTGTGGGGTAGAGCTCTTGAAGAGCTGGGCACTGTTCTCAGACACCAGAAAGCAACAGATGAAACAAAAGCAATAGGAAGGGTGCAGAAAACAATGCTGAAAAGAACTCTAAGCCCACAAAAAAAGCCATGTGGGCCCAGACATCCCACAGATGCCACACAATTGAACTCTATCCAGGCACATTACGAGACCAGAGGCCTTAAAATTTTGCCCCTTCATCCAGCCTCTGCTCCTTAAGGAAACTCACCACTGTAACCCTTATCCCTCTGTATAAGGGAAAGACCATGGAGCTATGAAAAAAAACAGGATAGCAACCAGACAATCAGTGGCAGGATGAGGATTCCCACAAGAAATGGGAAATGGTAGGTGCCACTTTGAGAAAGATCTACAGAAGGCATGGATTGTGCCCAGACACAGGCAGGTGACAGGAAAGTGGCCTCAGTCAGAGAGACTCCAAACCCAGGTGCCCACACATGAATCAAAAAGTTCTCAGGCACAGTTGCACTTACTTCATCAAGTCTGAGTATGTGCTCAAAGTCCAAAGCTAGTGGCTCTCCCCTCAGTACTAGAGACAACATTTGGGACTAGTGATGAAGACACCACCATTTATGGTCTTCACTATTTTGAAGGAGGCAGCCCTGGAACAGCCAAGCACACCTGTCAATTATCCTGGGCAGGGCTGGTAACAGTGCACACAGGCATCTGCAGTCCCCACCCAGGTCAAACCTCTGTGCCTAAGAGCTCAGCAGGACAGCACTCAGCCCAACTTAAATCACCAAGATGTAGCTAAAAGGATCTTGACAGCTTTCCATCAGACAAACTTTCATTATTGCTGCTTGGACTGCCTCCATCATTTGCTAATGCAGAACAGATTAGAAGGTCTCTCTATATATTATGAGATTCCTCCTGCTGGTGCAGGAATCCATTTCAGTATTTAGAATAAGTAGCAGCCTCAGAAATCCAGCTTTTCTGATCATCTTACAACTGCATCTTAGTAAACAAGGAGACAGATGTTGCTCTGATCATCAGCAATGAGAAAATAGCATCCAAATGGCACATGGAACACAAAGCTGTGCTTGTGTCACCCCCACAGCTGCACACGTAGCAGGGGATTCCTGGCATTACCCTACCAGGGAGGGCAGGCCAGGGCAAGGAAGAAGAGTGGCAGGAGTGCAATTTTGCCAGCAGTGTTAAAGCTGAGCAGCCTCCAGGCAGCTCTGTGTTGAGTTAGGATGAGGAAGCAAGGAGTCATGATCACAGTGAATCCTTGCTCCAACTTTATTTTCTCTCTCCTCAACTGAGCAGGGAAGCTGGGTGAAAGACAAGACTATCCTATTCCTGGGAGCAAAACCAGGAACACTTCTGGGGAGCTATGTCACTCTACAGAGTAACAGCGAGAACAGTTAATCTTCCAAAACAACCATACACAGCATGTTTATAACACTGATTGCTACAAACAACATCCTCTCCACTTCTCCTGGTCTAAAACATTACTCTAACAGGGAGGATGGAGAAGATGGTGAGCAAACTGGTCCTGGGAAAACAGCCCACTGAAAATATTTACAAGGGAAAACATGCATAAATTTGGAGGCAGCCAGTATGGCTGGCAGACCAAGCAGAATGAATTCTTACCTTCAAGATGACTGCTAGGGTTTATAAGACCTTTGTCAGGAGATGTCAGCATCCACAGTGTATGGATCCCCACAATTTCCCTTTTACAAATACAGAGCACCATGATCACCATCCCTGTATACCTGCATCTCTGGCAACACTAGCCAGGCACTGTTCCTCCACATGCCAGTGCAGAATCTGGTAGGAAACAAGGACAGCTTTATTCAGGAAAAAAGTTCAAAAATGAAACACCATTTTGGGAAGACACAGCAATAATTCATCTGCTTAAATGATCAACAAAATACTTTCCCATGTCACCTTGGCAATCACCTGACAGCAGCGTTTCTGTGACCAAGAGTGGTCCAATGGGCAAACATCCCTTTTCCACATTACCTCCCTCTCCCATCCACTAAACCCCACTCATGGTTTGGCATCAGTGGGTAGCAGTGACCTAGCACAGCAAGGTCACTCAGGGAATAGCTCTGTAGGGCATCTTGCAAAGTATTTCTTGATTTGTGCTGAAAATTCACCATTGAGCCCAACTACGTGCCACAGTGCTGGAAAGGGCCTCACTGGAATTAACTCTGCTCGTTGCTCTGGCATCTCACCCAAAATTTCTGTTCAGAGAGCTGTTTCAGCTTCAGCATTTATTGAAGATTGCCATTAAATGCAAGTCTTCAAAGGGAAAGTCATTATTACACAAGAGTGGAGCAAAGACCTTGCTGCAGGGAATCCATGTCCCACTAGAAAGTAAAAGCCACTTGCCCAGTCTGTAATTCAGCTCCCACCGCCCAAACATTTTTAAGTCTGTGTCATACTGCAGTGACTCCCAAGCCTTCACCAGAGGATTTGTGAGCACCTTATCTCTATTTCCTTATCTCCCAGAGCTTCTCTTTATATCATATATTAAAAACTTTTGTGGAAGGAGTAGTTCTGTGCTCATCCTTTTTGCTGTTCAACAACACATGAGTAGAAACCTCATCACCTCACTATCTTCTTCTGGGACATCAGACTGAAGGTTACTAAGTGGTTACATCATCTTATGAAGGGTCAAAGGCTGAGTATGAGTTTACTCACTGACCTTCATACCATCATTTTTAACACCCTACATTTTGCAAAATACATCCCAAATGGGAAAATCTCATTCATTATCTGGAAAGTCAACAGTTCTCATCTGCATCCTACAGCCAGAGAAGCTGAGTCATCAGCTGCTTCAGTAACTTCCACTTCTCCAGGAGAGAAACTAGCATTTAGATAACCCTCCTCTCAAGTCCATTCAAACACAAAGTTGACACAGACTCGTCCCTGTTCTCTCTAAAGCCTCCAAGAAGGAAAAGCACTTCTTTTACACCAGTCTGTGCAATATCAGCATTAAAGATGCCTCTGTCCATGGGTGCTTCTTGAGGTACTGCAGAGAAGCAATATGTTGCACATGCAAAGGCTACAGTTCAAGCATGAGATTGATTTCAAGGATGACCTTACACCTGTTTAACAAGAAAGCTGCAGTCTCTCAGCCTTCTCAGAGAGGAGGGGCTGGTGTGGGGCAGCTGCCTCCTTATTTGTTCTGCCCTAGGCAGACTAAATCCTGAAAGATAAGGAGAAATGCAGCCTTTCCCACCACAGGCATAGCCAGAGGGCTCCTACACGAGAAACCCTGCTCTGCAGCTACCTGTGCAGCATTGTCAGCAGGCACACACAGGACTCAGGATACCCCGAACTGCTGAAACACAGGCCCAGACCCTCACTGCCCTCCACACAACCCAGAATCAGCAGCAAACCTCCTCCTCTCCCCCACCGACCAGCCCACTCCATGTCTTTTGGGGTTTTTGGGTGTTTTTCTTTTTAAAACTCACCTCACTTCACACCTGTGTCTTTAGCCTGAGGGCTGGGACTAAGTTGGCAAAACTTGAAGTTCAGAAGAGAACATACCCAACAAACAGGCCTTCCTTCTCTCACCAAACAAACCAGGCTTAAGGCAATTCCCACCTTGGAGGCATCACACCCAAAAGACAACACATTTAGAAACAGCCTTGCAAGCAACAGCAAACAGGATTGAAAGGAGTGTGACTTGGCTTTCCTCAGTAGGAGAAGCATTAACCTCCCCTGAGGTCAGATCCCACACAAACATGGGCTTTATTATCAAGGAATAGAAAGAGGCATTGAAGAGGCACCAACACCTGACAAAAAGGTCTCATAGCCCAAACC
Organism: Acrocephalus scirpaceus scirpaceus; assembly: GCA_910950805.1. Taxonomy (NCBI): domain Eukaryota; kingdom Metazoa; phylum Chordata; class Aves; order Passeriformes; family Sylviidae; genus Acrocephalus; species Acrocephalus scirpaceus. Next base: position 10,733,930 of record OU383781.1, on the reverse strand, counting down.
ACACACTTGGTTCTGTGTATCTACTTGTCCCTAGCTCTCTACCCAGTCCCAACATTCCCATACGCCTAAAAGTGCCACCAGCCTCCTGCCAGGCAGCTGCCCCTTGGATCTTACAGGTGCTCCTTGTTTCAGGAAATAAGCAGTGAGTTATTTACTATGTTGATTCATTAATTTCTCCCTGATGATTTTGGAAATAGCAGACTTCATTTGGCTTCCAGCAAGTCCCACAAGAAACAAACCATGACACAAAGAAGGATCCTTTTACTTACTACACAAATTTAGGATATTGCTCATGAGCTGTTGATACAATGGCTACAGGGTGTCATACAGCATTAGTGCCCTGCTACAGAATCATTTGTGACCAGAACTGTATTCTAAGCCATGGCTCAAGTTCTACCCAAATCCTATAATGGGTAAGTTAACATCAAAGTAAGGCTTCCAGCTGGGAGAAATTTAATGGTACTGTTTTACACAGCACAGCTTGTTAATAATAAGCAGTGAATTGGACAGACAAAAAATACCTACCTTGCATATACTGAACTAACAAGGTCACACATTCAGATGTTAATATCGGTATGGCACCATGCTGAGCTAGAAAACATCCTGGAGCAGCTCTATCTCTGCATTACACAGATTTGTAAGAAAGATAGCCAGAAGTTGAAGGACAGTACAGACTGATTAGACACAAGCAAGACTCTAATTAAGCTGGGAGAAGCTAGGATAAAAACAAGATAGCCAAATCAGGCAAAGAAATCAGATACTCAGGAGTACAGGACCTACAAACTTAGAGAACAACAGAAAAGGCACTCTGGTGGGTTCCATGGCTTTGCCTTTCCCAAATGGGTACACAATAAACCTTGTTAGATAACTTTTCAGCATTTTAGAATTCCTTCAGATCCATTTACATTTTATTCCCAGCCATATGCAAAAGAAACCCCAACATCAGGCTAAATTCTGACCTCTAATTGTACATGACTGATCCAGGAGTATTTGGAACATTACAACAATCTTTTTTGACATGTGTACCAAGATCTTTACTTAAACATCTTCTCAGCTGCTATCTGGAAAGATAAGAGCATGGTAAGTAGCATTGCTTGCTTAGCAATGATCAATCCTGTGTGCTTCAGAGTGGAGTATTCCACATCAGAACAATAGGGAACAAAGCAAAACAAACAAACAAATTTAAGCTGTTCTCGGAAAAGCATTAAAAACAAAGCCAGATCATACCAGACTGCATGTCACTTGGAAAAAATACTCTTAGAGCAGGGCTCTGCTAAGTTCCTGAAGAGATATCTCCATAGGTAAGGCAAAAGAACAGGCATTGCTACCTCCTGGACCAAAAGAGAGTTTGAGGCCTATGTTAGACCAACAGGCAAGCAAAGATACCATTCTCATTTCACTGCTGGCTCTTGTGCAGGTGAGTGATGGAAATGACCCCATACAGCTGTTACAGATGTCACACTGCTTTCTAAAAGCAAACCAGCAGGGAATTAGCTGAGATATCAGCACTTTGTCAGAGTGCCTGAGACTGATTGATGGCCCACAGTTTTGTAATAAACTTTAACTACTAACTTTCAAACACAGGAATGTATGTGCCCCTATTTTGCTTTAGCATCACTGCTGCTAAATTGTACACACAGCATATCTGAAAGCAGGAGTAGGATTAGATCCTACACCACCTCAGACCCTCCAGTCAGAGTAGCTCAGCACTCCCTGCTCTTCTCAACTGCAGATCTCAAAAAAACAAAAGCAATGCAAAGACACAATAAAACAGTAACAAAGTAGGGAACAGAACCCAGTTCAGATGCCCCAAGAGAATGGAACTTCTTGTCTCCAAACCATACAGGACAGGACCCTACATTTTCCAGCGCTTTGTCCAATTCACTTCTAACCACCTCCCAGAGGGAAAAAATTTCATGGTCTAATAAGCATCAGTGTTGGGAAAACCAGCCGACATTTCCCTCTGGGGTTAATGTGGGCTAAACATCATGAGAATTACATTTTGGCTAAATAATTCTGCTTCCTCTTACATGATTTCAAAGCACCCATGTCAGCTGAGGTCTCAGGCCTCAACTCCTTGGGTATCTTTGCCTGGTTTACTCTCTGTGATATGTGCAAACACAATCCAAGATCTGTCAAAGTCAATAGAGGAGGTAGTTTAGCTTAAAAAAGATTTTTCTCTTTTATAAATCCTAAGGTTTGCAATGATAAGGGTGGCTAAGCTTCCCACGATTCAAAAAGCTTGAATTATGAATTAGACTGTTATTAGAAAGCATCCTAAGCAAATATTGGTCACTTCTGGTAAGTGAGCATGAAATATGTTATTTTTAACATGTTTGGCTAACCTCACCTTAAAAACTTCTTGTGACAAGAACCCCATGACATTCCCCAATATTTCAAACTACTGCATCAGTGTCTACCACTGGGAACATTTCCTAAGTGTCCAACCTGATTCTTCCTTGTTACAATTTAATTGCATTATTTCCCAACCTATCTCCATGGCTATGGAGAACACTGTCTTTCTCCCTCTGCATGAGTTTTTCTTCATTTTTTGAAAACTTTTTGTACTTTATTTTAATTACAGTTAAGTCAGCTTTTCCCCCTCCTGGTTCTGAGGTTATGTTTTTAAGACCTACAATTGTTCTCCCTGTTCTCCTTTGGCATCTCCCCATTGTCCACGTCTTCCCTGAAATGTGCTCAACAAACCGTATACAATGCTCCAGCTGTTTCCCCAGAACTCTGTAGAGTAAAAGAATTACAGATGACTCTCCTGACACTGCATGAGTAACTAGCTCATGGTTCTTCAGAAATTTAAGATTTGTGCATTCTCCTGCTGCTACACAGCAACTCAAGATATCCTCTGTTCTTCAAAATGTGGGAAAAGCTGGCAAAGCTCTTCAGAACTACAAATAAGGGATGTTAAAAAGAAAATAGGGTTTCATTAGAACTTATCATTACCCTTAGTTTAAAGGGAAAAAAATTAAAAACCCCAAACCCTCTGCAGACTTTCATTAACTTATCTGTACTGTCAGTGCCAGATCTGTTTTGAAGTACACAAGCCTGACAATACCCTTGGAAGAGAAAAAGAAATGAGCTATTCTCTGGAGGCATTATTATGAATAGCATGTGTTCCTGGCCAGTTTCCCCTGGGCCTATTTTATGAATCAATCCCCAGAAAAAAAAAATCAGTCTCACCATAAGGTCACTATGAACTCAGCTTTTTATTTTAGCAGGACAGTAACTAACCTAAAATCTCTGGGCTGCTTCTGGGCTTGATCCTGAAATGAGATGATGCTACTGAAACAGAATTGAACTGTCTTCCATGCTCCAGAGTCAGCACCATGGGTGTCTAGTTTGTGCTGGGGATGTTGACAGAGGAGCCATCTCTCAGGAGGGAGAGCATCTAACCCAGAGTGATCACGAAGAATAGGCAGCTTTTTGATCTTTCCATTCCAGGCTGGAAGTGTTAGCCCCAGAGCATCCCCAGCACTGACAGGGCAGCACACAGCACCTGCAGCACAAAGCAATGGTTCAGCTGCTGTCTAGTGGAAAAGTGCACAAAAAGCTGTGCAGTTCACAACAGGGAAAGTCAAAACAGGTAATCAAACAATCCAATGTAGGTTAAAATACAGGCCAGGACATAAGATAAAACTAAAAGATGATTATTTGGAAGTCCCCCAAATTATGTATTTCCATTGCTTTGGTCCTGCAAGCATATGAAGACAAGCTGTTCCCTCCCAGGTTGTCATGCTCTCTCTTTATAGGCTTCACTGGCCTTTGAGAAGGCTCATAATAGATTTTTGAAGAGGAAAGGCTTGTACTGGACTATTATTAGTCAATGGAAGGAGAAGATGAAGGGAAATTAATTTATTTTTTTAATTCGGTGCCCAGAATTATGATCTAGAATCATCTAATTGTACTTGGATCCAGAGAATTAGTTCCATCCATTGTAACAAATGGAACCAATTGCAAAATTTGGATGTGGGTCAGTATTTAGAATCCAAGCCAAAGGTTGACAGCAGGCTTTGTTACAGCTCCTAGTATTTAAAGAGTAAGGGAAGAAAGAAGAGACACTGGCACAAATTTGGCTCTGAAATGCTGAAGCTCTCGTTATCAGGATACCTGCTGATCATCAAAAACACAAAATGAGGGGGAAAAAAAAGTGGCACCAGCCAACCTTCTAAACAAGATTAATAATGGAATGTACTAGGAGGAACATTAAAACACAATTCTTGGTCTGGGTGAACTTCTTTCAGTATTCTGATTGGATTTAATGCCTTACAAATAATTAAGGAGAGCCTAATAGAAGACCTAAAGACCTTCGGGCAAGTAAATGAACACCAGCAATGCTTTGATGCCATTTAATCTACTGCTGCTTCTCAAAGGCTCTCTCCACCCCACTCACTACCTCAAAACCCATTATTTTCATCTCCCAGTCTCACAGGGGCTGGAACAGCCATGTAACTGTGCTGTGCTTCCAAATACTTCAAGTTGTAAAGTTGGGTTATCCTGCTTCCAAAAATACACACACAGGTCCTGGAGACTCCAGGTGAGCCAATACATTTCAACAAAGCCCATTTTATGCTTCTGTTTCAAACTGTTTTCCAAGCTCACACCTAGTGGGTAGGAGAAGCAACAGTGGCCTACACTGGTGAGCACCATGTGCTGACTCAGTTTCCGCTCATAAAACAGGCTGGTGGCTTCAGGACAAGCAGGGCCTTTGTGAGGGGAGGCACAGAGCTGTCACACACCTCAGGCATGGCAGCAGGAGCCAGGAACAGCAACACGGGGACACGGATGGGCAGCCACCCCCCCTCACATCTTCTGGCCCCTTTTCTTAAGCAAAGGGTGTCCTCCTCACCAAGAAGCCTTCTAGGGGCACTGAAAAGGCTTGTTGATGTCTGCATTCAAAGATCATTGAATACAAAATTCCAAAAATTTTTAGAAGCACAGACTAAAGCTGGAATTTTGAGTCAGACAGTTCAGACAGTTCAAACAGTAAACAGGACACTTACTTTTGACAAGGGAGGGGTAATTGGCCCTTGGCACTGCTGAGACTCACTCTGGACAGAAGAGCTTTCTGCACACCATGGTTCAGCTCAAACACCAGATACAGGCTGTCTACAGGAACAACTGGCTGCAGATCTCTGGTCTGTGCATATTAGCTAGTGCCATCCTCCTGAACCAGCTCTTTCTAGGCAGAACTATTTTAAAACTGACCTTAAAATCTCTTCTACAGAGCCAGCAGCAGTAGAAATCCTTGGTTAGACTGGAGACTGCTTGCCTCCACCACTCACCAGCATTTCCAAGCATTTGCAGAAGTAAATTGGCTGAAGAACCAGAAAAGGCGAAGGTTTCAAGAAACATTCAGACACAGGACTTCAGCACTGGTTTCTGTGCAGCTCAGGCAGCAAATGCTGACAACACTAGGAGACTGCCCAGCTCTGTTCCATCAGCCCAAAGTGGGGAAAAACACAAGAATATTTCAGCTTGTTAAACACGACAGCTTCATTCCCCAAACACTGGATACAAGGGAAGGTTTGCCTCAAGTGGCTCAAGAGGCATTTATAGCCAGAGGATGGGAGCTGTGAGCAGGATTTAAATGCCAGCTCTACACAGAAAAAGTTTTGGTTTCTCTGAACAGGGCTACAGAAAAAAAAAAATCAAGTCCTCCAAATTCTAAAAGAACCCTCACTTCTAAGCTTCGACAGTTTGAGCCTCTTCATGCAGGATCACTTCTTCCCAGAGGGCTCCCACCCCAGTTGAGGTTGGGGGCTGAGACCTGTGTAAGAAGTGAGTTGTCCCTGCTGCATGTGTTTTGGAGGACTGGGAGTCCTGCAATCTGTGTTGACCCAGGACAAATCCAAAGTGAATTTGTCTTGAGTGACAATAACGATGTCATAACAGCCTGGTGAGAGTCAAAATCAATCCCTGTATCTACAGGACTACAGCAAGGAGAATAACACCCCAAGCTCGCTCAGCTGGCACTGCTCAGAAATGTTTTTGTCTTTTGAGTTTTATTCTCACCGTTGTTTTCGGTTGTTTTAACTTTAGGGTTTTTTTAATAGGTTGAAATTCTAAATTAGGCATGTAGCAGAGATTATCATCCATACCAAATTGTAATCAGTATTTCAAGTTAAGGGATGCTTACAGGGATAAGTCACATCTGCAGACTTGAATTTCTCCCTTTAAACACTAGGGTGGAATCCTGCCTCAGAGATAAGGTCAGGTTTGAGCCATCTTCCAAAGAAATCTATTCCAGGCCCAGTGAGTAATGCTGGGTGAGAATCAAGGGAACCAGCAGGCATAAAACAGCCTCCTTCTTTCAAAAGTTACTTCTGAAAAAATAAAGCACAGCTGACATAAACAAGGGGACTCTAATCTGTAAAGGGGGTAAAAAAAATTTAAAAATTTGAAAAAAAATATTTGCAACCAAAGCTTTTTGCAGTCTGCTAAGAGTGATTTTCCACGCCTGTCCCATACTTTCTGCGGGCGCTGTTTGGACTGAACTGCAGGGCGAGGGGAAGAAAACCATGATAAAAAAAAAATCCAACAAAACCAAACACCACCGCTGCCTGTAAGAGCAAGGAGAGCTGTTCCAGAGGGAACACCTGTGCCGGGAGAGGGCGCACGGCCCAGCCGAGCGGAGCCCCCCAGCCCCGGGCGCGGAGCGGCCGCCGGCGCCTCCACCTGCCGCGCTCGGCTCCTGCGCTCCCCATGGATCCCTTCACCCCTGGTTAGCCCGCACAGCTGGTCATTCATCAGCTCCCATCCCACAAGGGTTGTTTTTTTTTTTTCCCCTCCGCTCGCCTGGCTCCATGTTAGCGCTCGGCTGCCTTACATGACACCATGACCTACTTTTTTTTTTCTTTTTTTATTTTCCTCACGGAGAATAGCAAAGCGCTGCTTCAGTGTGGCTTGCAAGGAGGAAAGGCAAAATTAAGGCGTGCTGGCAGAGCAAACCAAGGCCCTTTTCAAAAATTCGTGGCTGTTTGTGAGAGGTTAGGCAAGGAGAGGCGAGGCCAGTCCAGGCACTCCAGACTGCACAGCTGAAAACAGGGCGATAACAGGAAGAGTAAGAGAAGGGTCTTGTGTTTTGGGTCTGAAAGACGACGCCTGCTGTACTTTTACCAAAAATCAGAGCTCACCAAGCTCCCAGAGTTCAAATCAGCTGGGTCAGAGGCAAGGGTAAGAAACACCACCACAGGCAGGCAAGACTGGCTCAGGAAATACAGGCTTATTTCTGTTCTCCCCTACAGACACCATCTAAGGAAAATGCTTAGACCCAGAGCCTCCAAGATAATCAATTACATGCCTATACACCAGAAAAGTCAATCAGCTTAACCATAACCCTGAGGAAATCCTGCTATCTCCACCACTTTCCAGGGCAAATTACAAATCCACATTCCTTTGAGGATGTGGATTTTAGTCTCCATATGTCTCACTTCCCTGGTGTTTGAGAAGAGATAAAATTTCCCTAATTCTTCAAGGTATTCTGTGCAGCAGACTGTCAGGCATGCCTAATAATTCAGTAAAGGGGTACCTAAAAGCATAATCTGGAAATATATACTCCTAAAATAGCTAGAATTTGGTCTGTTCTGTGAGGCCAGATAATCCTTCAAGAATTTTTGATTCTCTCATCCATCCAGACTTCCTTAATTCTTGAGCTTTCAAAAGCTTGTGTAGCATGATTTTAAGGATACATTGCTCTGGTTTACCATGGCTTCCTTGAAACACAAGGATGGTTGTCCTTGGCAGGCAAGCTCAGAGCACAACTGCAGCAGGGCAAGAGGTATTAGTCTGCACTCTAACAAGACTGGAGAGTCAAGACAAGCAGATGAGTCTGATTTTCAGACTGGTATTTGCTTTCTTCATTGCTGGAGAGCTTGCAGGAGCAACAGAAAGTGTTGCCGTGCTTGTCAGGCCCAAAAGGGTCCCCATAATTTTTGCTCTTTTCCTTTCAGGCCCTGGTTTGCAATGGGGCCAATGCAGACATGGTTTGGCAAGAACGGCACAAACCCTGGCAGCCTTGGGATAACACGCAGTGGGAATCACTGGCAGAACTGTAACCTTGAACCAGGCAGTGAGTATCTGACCTAAGGAATGGCTCCAGCAGCTGCAGGCACTTACATATTCAATCATTACCGTCCCTGCTGCTAGGTAGGAGCTAAGGAGCTCTAAGGTGCAGCACTAAGCTTTGAGAGCTTCTTACTACCAAGTTTAGGACCTGACCCAACTGGACATCTGCTGGAAGTTACTGCCACTGTACTCACCAGCCACTGATGCGTAAGGCTATGTTGCTGCTGTTCAGGGAAAAGGATCTTGTTTCACTCACCTCTGAATAACCCCTTGGGGTTTATTCTTGCTGAGCATGTCAGTAGGTGGGGCAGGAGTTGCTGAATGTCCAACGTGCCATACTTCACCAAAATACAGACCCCATCCACCTCAGTGGTGTCCCAGATACACCATTTACCCTGTGCTGTGTCCAGCTGCACTGGCCCACAGGGCTGGAGCAGGAGATGCTGCACTTGGGAATGTTCCAAGTACCAAGCCCTGCTGGAGAGTCAGCTGCAGACTGCAGCCTCTCTGTCACATACCATCCATGTCTCCTTCATATGACCCAGAGTGGGTCATATGTTAGGAGTGGAAAAAAAAAATCAAAAAGAGTGCTGACAAACTGATCTTCACTACAGAATGCATTTGTGAATAGAAAACAGGCTCCAGGGCTCACAACCTAAATGCAGATACCAGCAGCTCCTAAAAATATATCTTAAAAAAAAACCAACCCACACCTGAAAACTGCCCCTCAGTGCAGGAGACACTGTTCCCTTCTGAGCATCATTTTTTTCCAGAGCCCTTCTGGAACCCAGCTGCTCTGCATAATCTCTACTTAGGGACAACACACAGCAGCCCAATACAAGCTGCTCTCAGTTTTCCACTGCAATTAGCATAGGTGGTGTTTATCTTATTTTAGAGTGACCTGGCTTCCCTGGGGAAAGCCCTTGTCTCCAGTTCACTCAAAGACACAGCAGCTGCCTCTCTGCTTTCAGCATGAAGTGTCCTTGCAAACGGCTGGGGTGGATGAGCAGAGGGCAAATGAGAGTCACTACCACCTAGGAACTGAGTGTGCACAGGCTCACTGCTAAACACCTGTAATCCTTCCCCAGAGGCCACAGATAAGTTTCAGTGGCCTTGTCAAAGGTTCAGGGAGCTGCTTTCCAAAAGCCACGGATTCCCTGGGTTGCCCAAAACTTGCAGACAGAAGAATAAAAGAATCTCCTCTCAGCTGACCTGCATGCAAAGAATGAACACAAGAGGCAACTGGCAGCATCAAGGCACCCTGCACTCTCTCTTGGCTCATGCTTTTGGGCTTTACAGATGTGCAGCTGGCATACCCCAGGAGCTACTTTTGTCCCCAGACATATGTCAGCATGCCTAGAGCATACCAACACAAGCATCTGCATTCAGACAAGCAGGGGCTTTGAAGCAGATCTCCAGCTCGCCCCCACTTGCTGCACTTTGGTTCACAAGGTGATCTTGGAGAGTGCAAGGGGGACTCCTTTCAGATGCAGCCAGACAGAGATACATGCCAGAGCGTATCAAACACACTCCAGGCACCCACATCCAATCCTAAGAACTGGAGAGTAGAGCTAATCCAGAGGAAAACACCCCTAGAAATGCCAGCAGCACTGACCTTATGCTCTAAGGCCATCTGATTTACCCTGCAGAGCCACTCAGAGTGCTCAGTGACAGAATTCCAGAATATTGTGAGCTGGAAGGAACCGACCCTCAGAGCCACTCCAGCTACACTTTGCTCCCCCACCCCATCTGACTGCTTTCACCTGCTTCTCTTGCCTGGTGCTTCAATGATCAGTCCTCAGAGACAATCCCTCAGCCTTTATTGCTTGCAATTGCAGCAGCTATTCAAACAGAGCCTTCGTTCTCCCTGCCCAGGATGTTTGAATAAAACAAAATTAATTCATTGCAGTTTTTACTGCTTCCAAATTTGCTTTCTACAGATATTTCCCCTATTTCACCAGGAACCATTATACTTCAGTTTCAGCTGCAGAAACCATTAACCCATTATGAATGGGCAATATTGACCTATTTTGAAAAGCTGGTTCTAGTTCCTCTACCACAATAAACAATAGCAGCAAAGCTGCTTGGCACTAGCCACCTTCCAAGAGGCTATTCATATTCTGGTGTTTGTGCATGGTTTACGGCAGGGATTCTGCATTGTTTATTTTCTGTTTCTCTGCAGCCAGTGGCATTGTTAAACAGCATGTGTCCAAGAGAATCCACCCTCTCCATGGGATCTCCTCCCAGCTATTACAGCACTTCCCAGAAACCTACTGAGCTCTGGAATAAACAAGTCTCAATGGGGGGACTGAGCCCACACCCAAGAACTAGAGTGCCATGAAGCCTCCATAGCATTGAAAGTAACTTGGCTTTGCATGAAACCTTCCTTTTGCCTAATGAAAACCCTGTGCTGTCACCCTTCCTAATGATGCTCTCTTGTCCCTTACAGGCAGAAGACACAATAATGGACTTTTCTCTGACTTGCTCCAGCTATGATATGGGCCACAAGAGATGTTTTCCTTCTGACCCATGAGCTTGGGCACCCAAAGGCCTTCACCTTGGATAGAAAGAGCAGAGATCAATCTTTGGTACAGATGTGCTGGGAAAGGGGATGAGGAAGCAGGGAGTTCCTCCCAGCACTGAGAAGGCTTCCATATACTCAGTCAGTTTGTTTTTCCTCACCCATGCAAACTTAGACCAAATGCCAGATTTGGGGTCAGGAAGGAAACTCCTCCAAGTCCAATTGCAATGACCACTATGTAAATAACTCTTGTCTTTCCCCCCCACTGCCCAGTTTGGGGCTTGATACATCCTCAGTATCATCCAGCCATTCTGCCCTGGCAAACACTCTCCCAGCAGCACCAGGAAGCCTCTGCTGGCATTTTGCCTTGCATACATTCACTCATCTCTTGTCATGCGATACAGAGAGATGCTCTGCAACATGTTATATTAGCAAAGGCCAGGAAGGCCCTGCTGGTCTAAACATCTCATCTGCAGTAAATTAGGATTGTGGCAACTTTGATTCATTGATTCAGACAGTGCATTTCATACTCACATTCCTAGGGTTTTGGGTTTTTCCTGGCTGGCAACAGATGTCCAACATTTCTGCTGCACAAGGGAATCACTGAGCAGTGAAGACATGGGCTCATTGTAGGATCTGTAGCTGGCAGCCCACCTCTTTTCTGGGCCAGAGCAGGCCTAGACTGACAAGCAGTATCAATGATTGTTCTCCATATGGCATGGGAGGGAAACGCTCCCAAACAGGAAGAGAAACACTCAGTCCTGCATTTCAAAGATTTTGCCATCTGACCTCAGATTTGCTCTTTTTTTGTATTGGCTTTGAAAAGCATTTACCCATCTATCTGGGTCTTTCAACATGACCATGTTTACAAGACATGCTCATTTCACTGCTCTTCATAATTCATTCCCACTACAGTCAAGCTCACACACAGTCAAAGCAGAAGCCCTTCAGAAGCACTAAACCCAGTACTAGGTTGCATAAAAATGATAGTTCCCATATGTCCTTATAAACACCATGCCAAACTGTATTGTGCTGTATTTACATTGTGTTAACATCTACCAAATTACCAAGCCAGCAGGAGAATGTACACCCATTCACATTTCTAAACAAGGCTTATAGTCTGGGTGAGCATTAAGGTTTTGGTTTGTTGATGTTTTGGTTTTTTGTTTTTTTTGTTTTTTTTTTTTTTAAAGCATTGCCTATAAAAAAAGAGAAAATTTTAGCATAAACTTGGCATGCAGTTTCATGTTACTTGCCAGAACTAAAACATCTGCATCCTGTGGTATCAGTCCACTTGAGGACTTCGTTAATTCAGAGGCAGCTAGAGTTTTGGATGGTATTACCCCTGGGAGAGCTTCCTGTCCTCCTGACATTTCACATGGTTCAAAAGAAAAGAATTTAAGCTACCATGACTAAATTCTCTCTTTTACATTTCAGTTTATTTTCAAACGTACAGTTCTACTAAATAGGAAATTGGGTCCATTAATAAAAACTAAGGATCTGAAATTTCACTCTGGAAATTTCCTTCCTATCCAGGGATATTTCCTGGCTAGCAGCCCTCTGATTTTCCTGGACCTGGGTTTTCTTTATAGCTACTAGCTGATCAATCTCAATGCTTGTAATAAGAGACCCTTACCACAGTCTTTCAGATGAGGACCAAGATCACTCCCTAGAGAGACACAGAAAGTCAGAAGTGCCAAATGGATCTGAGAAATGGTCTGTTAAGCCTGGCCCTTCCTAATAGCAGAAGAGAGACAAATTAAGCTATAGTCCTCCTGCCCAGGCTCATGAAATCTTTTTCTGACCTGGCTAACTAGGCAGTCGATTGTATTGGTAGGCAAAAGACTGGGACCTTTCCTTTTAATCAATATGGTTACAGGCAATAGGTCTCATTACTTACAGTTGTACACAGTAAGCAGTAATATTAATTCTAAGACCTCTGTGAGAAATTCTAAGACCTCCTGGCCCAGATTGGAAGCAGAGGCTGAAGTCAGGATACTGTAAAAGTTACTGTACTTTAGAGGTAGGTTCTGGGTTCTGACTGCACTGCAGCTTCAGGGGAAATTTTGTTTGCCTCTTCTGGTATAAAGAGATGTTCAGCAGGATTTAGGTCCCAAAGTGCGTCAGTCAGTGCCCAGATCAGTGAGAGGTGAACACTGGAGACCATAATGAGGAACAAACCTGAACCAGACCAGAGCTGGGGACACACAAAGTCATCCTAGAGTCTGTTATATGGAGTGCAACAAGTACAAGTGCATGACCTCAGAGCAGTGATGTAACAAGAGGGTTCCCCACTGAACCACTCAGGCAAACTTTCATCATAGACTATTTTTCTTGCTGTTTCCTCGTAAGTCACACTCTTCAGCTTCTCTTACACAGGTCAAAGGAGAGTGGCAGCTTTCAGTCTGCTCACTTAGAGCTGATCTAAATGGACACAGAGGAAAGATAAAAGATCTTCTAAAGAGTTGCTGAGCTGTCCATTAAACCTGAAACACCAGTGTGGAGGAGTGGTAACAGGCCTCAATTTTTCATGCACTCACTCTATGTATCATTGCAGATGTATCAAAGTACAGATTCAAATTAATTTGTCATAGTCAAAATACCACTTTATAGCCATTATATTGATGGCAGAAGGCAAAGCACAAGAATGTTTGGAATTCATCATACATGCTATATTATAGCTTTGTTTATTCTTCATGTTTGAGACATTTGTCAGATCTAGAACAAAAGGAACACAGATCACTACTTTCAGCCAACAAAACTAATGGAGATGATTTTCAGATACTTCTGTTTGAAACTACACATGCATTTGGTAGACAATGCAAGTGAAAAGCTTTGTAGTCAGCAGCTTGGGCATAAAACCCAAGGGAGTTCCTGGGTGGTCACATCCAGTTCTCCAGGCTGCCATATTTTAGACAGCATTTTGGATCATCTCTGCAAGCAAGTTCATGCTCAGGTCTTGGATTTCAACCAGGATTTTGTCCTACTTTTCTATCTGTGATGGTGATGCTGCTGCTCTCTTACTTTGGTCTTTTAGCAGCATACACTGACTATTTAGGGTGAGCAGAGGCAAGGTATGATTCAAGAAAGGATCTCATGCTTGAAGGAGGATTTAAGCCTGTCCATCAATGTTTTCTAAAAAGGAAACCTAGTAGTCTGCATCAAAACTTGTGGTTCTTTTGTGCTACCTCAGGCTTGAGCTGAAAAAAACATATGGTAAAATGCCCTTCATTTAATCCACACCTTTCCTCTTCCTTGTTTCTTTGCAGGACCTAGAATCTGATAAAAAATCATTGCCACAGGCATGGGTAAGTCACAGAGATCCTGACAGCCTCTATCATGCAGGATGGACCAGCTGTGTTTCTAAGAAGAAATTCAGCCACTCTGGAAGGGAGGAAGCAAGCACAAGAATTTGCCTGTGGTCCACAACTTATTTATAATCACAACTGCAGTTAGAGCTCAGGTCTTGCTGGCCACTAGGAAAGCACAGTCTGAGCTTCAGCCATCTGTTTGAAGGTTAGGCATTCTCTATCTCTGCCAGCTCCTAAACTTTAATGAAAATAAGGTTGCTCTCTTTTTTCTTCCATTAAAACTCCTCCCAAGCTTAGATTTAAGAGCCTAACAGTAACATTTCAAAAATACCTCAGTGATTTGGGACCACAAGTCACAGTAATTTCATGCAGACACTGTGGTGAAGACTGACCACTGACCAACTCCTACTATGGAAAAATTTTGGCCACCATCATTCCGAAAGATGGCAAAGAAAGGGCTCATCTCCAGAGAGACAGTACAGCCTTTGAAAAACATTTTAGTAATACTTTGTTATACACAGCACCAGTGCTGGAGTTACTAGAACTCATTCCTCTGGGACATAAATTCTTTTCCTGAAAATGGTTTTTAAACTATATAGTCATTGTTTTTGAGCACAGTTCAAGACATTCCTTTTCCCTTAGCATATATGCCTGTTTGACCTAAACCTAGGAGTTGTGAGAACTCTGAAGGACTTTTGGTAAGTGAGCCACATACTATATGTGAAGAAATGTAATAAATTACTCTTGGAGTCAGAGAATGTCCACTACCTAAATTTCATATTTCAGTTTGGGTAACAAAACATCTTAGAAAATCCAAATTTAACCTGGAAGGAACCTGTATCTTTTGTGATGAACTTATTTCTTAATCTCTGAGTAGTCTAGTTCTCTTAACATCTGCCCTGAATTGGTCCTGTACCATCTTTAAAAAAATTTAAAAAGGAAAAAAAAAGCAAACACTGTCTTCCCAAAATATTGATAAGATCTTTCAGCTGAAAGGGCCAACTGATGGGTTGTAAAATTTTGATGTTTAATTTCACTGTAGTAGAGAAACCCCATCCCTCCACCTTTCACAAAAGCTTCAGGAAAATGCTTCAAGATCAGTATTTGCTGCTAGCAAAAGGCTCATTGCACATAACCTCCCAGGGGAAGTCTAACAAGAGGAAAGGTTCTCCAAGACAAAGATCTCTCCCAACCAGCTGGAAAATAAGATGCCTTCATTAATTTACCGAGATACTGGGGCTTTTGCAGAGCTGTGCTACAGATTTGTGCCATACCCCATATTGCAGACCTCTGGGTTCTAAGGAAAATCTGAAAGAAGGGGTGAGTGGGAGAAGGAGCCTTCAATGGAGAATTCTGATTTCTGGTCTTGCACCCTTATTAGGGCAGCTCAGGGGAGGTCAGGACTCCCCAGCATTGTACACCTGCTGTGTCCAGGGGTAAGTGAACACCTTGCTGCCTCACCCATTTTCATACACAAATCCCCCTTTCTGAGAGGTGCTCTTGTTCCTCCCTCACTGTCCACTACCGGCAGCATTTGTCAGCCTCCAGCACACAGAGGGTGTCCCTGCCCAAATCAGCTCACAGTCCTGATGACAGAACACAAGGTGCTCAGTGTTCACACCTGTTCACAGCTAAGAACAGAACCAAGGAGCCCTGGTTGGTGATCAAAGCCCTTATCTCCCCCACATGCTTGCTATCAAGAGCTGAAAACATGTGATCAGATCCAGGGCTGAAAACAGACTTGCACCTGAACATATTTGCCTATCACAACAGAGCTGACTTTTCCTCCTTAGCACAAGTCTAACCTAGACCACTACTGAACAAGCTCAACGATGTCCAAGGACCAAAGGAAAAATAAATGCTGCTAACAAACTGTTTGATCAGTAAAGAAAAGGACTTAGTACCTCTGGGATGATTGGGAAAAAATGTGGAATGTAAAAATGAATGGTCACAGAAGAGAGGCTTGGCAAGGACTCCATGACAGCTGAGCAGCCCTAACATCTGGAAGCCATGAGTGCCTCAGATTAGAGACTCTCAGCCATGCTCTCAACACCACTAAGTGTTTCAAAGCAAAGGGTAAGGTGGGGGCAAGGCTGCATTTACTTACTGGCAGCACCCAGACCTGTGCTGACAGAGGGGGCCAGGAAACCAAGACTGTGGGAGAGGCCACCAGTCATGGCTCAGCAAGCAGGTAGGGAGCTCTTACAGCTCATCATCCACCTCCATCAGGGCTTCAGCACAGCCAGGTTTGCTGCCAGGAGCCAGCAGTGACCATCACTAAACCACCACAAAGCTGCTCTCCTCAACCAACACCAAACCACAGTCCTTCTCCAGAGCCAGGAACACTGCAGCTTAACTTCCCTACTCACCACCACCTTGAAAAATAAGTAGGAAAACACGCTATCATCAGTTTTTCCTTGCTGCACTGGACCTTGCTATTGCCTGCTTCTTGCTCCTCACCATCATCCTAAAAACAGCAAGGACTGAACAGACAGAGCCAGCACCCGGAGAAGAGAGGGGGCATAACACAGTCATGGGATCCCCTGAAAGACAAAGGGCAACCACCAGGAGGATAAGCTACGAGTATTTTAACTTCCACATGCACAAACATCACATTAGAAAATACTCTGAGAGAAAAAAAAATCCCCAACTTTTTATGCTCCTTAAAAACCACAAACACTTCCAAGACAGGGAAAGTTGAGTGGAGGGTCAGTCGAACACCAAAAACCCTGAGTAACTTTAACAACACATATACCTTTGGGCACACAAATTACCTCCCCAGACAGTGACTGCAAGGCCTAAGCAGCTTAGCAAGCTTGTGAAGACCGAGAAAATTTGAAGTGGCTGTGAACTATGATGCTATGAATCAGGTCAACCTTTTCTAGCGTGGCTGCTGCTGTAATCCCAGACTTTGGCTTTGCCTGCAGCCCATCACTGAAGCCTTCCATTAGGCTGCTTATTTACCTGCAAGGAAAGATGGCTTTGGGTTCAGATGTAGGTTTAGACATCACACAGGCTCCCATCCCAAATCCACCACTTGTTTCCTGTTGTCATCCCAGACCTTCACTCGCACAGGCAGGCTGTAAATACATAAGCAACCTACACCATTCTTGCCCAGTTATGACAAGGGCCATAAAAAAAAAAAACAAAAAAAACCCGAATGCATCAGAGTTTGCAAATCTCTCCCTTCCTGCCCATTCTGCCCTAGGCTTGAGGGTTTGGGGCTTTTTCCCCCTCCCTCTTTCCTAGGAAATGTGATGAAGGAGGGTGGAGTGGTTCAGGCTATGTACAAATATTCAGTCTCTTAGCAATAAATGGATCTCAGTCATTTCTATTATCTGTCTGGCTGTGGCTCCTATTATCTGCTGTGAATTGTAGCAGCGATCTCTGGAACAGCATTCAGGCACCATCATTACTTCCACACCCTCCAAAGACTGCACTGTAACAAGGCATGCTGGATAATACTTGCCATTAGAAGAGGGAACATAAAGGCTTCAAGCTATGACTAACACAGTAAAAGGCTCTGCATGGGGCTTTTACATTCATTGACCAGGGTTTGTTATTAAAGAAAATTCTAGGTTCAAAACCTAGACCTGAATTTTATACAGCACATCAGCTGACTTACACAAAAAGGTGATTTCATCCTGCTCTTGCTCACTTCCCCACTCCCCTCAGCTAAATCCTCATGGAAGCTGCAGCTGGAGAGTGGGGAAGGCACAGCAAGAGCAGGCCTGCCTAGAGCTCACAGTCCCCAAATGGGGACCATAAGCCCAAAGCAGTGAATTTGTCCAGCCCAAAGTGCCTGGGAGCCTGAGAAGCACCACAAACACGAGCACCACAGGGAGCATCCAGCAATTCAGAGCTGAAAGCCTCCAAAGCAGCACTCACATGGCTCCTTGTTAGGAACAGGAGTTTTGGGATCCAAACCCACATCTTACTTCCTTGTGTTTTTCACAAGCCCTCCCATTTGTTTGAGGCCCATCTGAAAAGCCTGGATTGAAATCTAATATCCTGCCCCAGGGTAGGATGAGGGTTTTAAGAGAAAAAAACCTCTTAGGTCTCCCTCCCATAGCCAGCAAGGCAAGGCCACAAACATGAGCTCCACCAAAACTCATTTTCTTATGGGTTTCTACCTGGCAATAGATTGGTTTCAGCTTCCCAGGCACAGAACCTCTGGACAGAGTCTTTCCTGAAACTGGATTA
The DNA here is from genome assembly GCA_910950805.1 of Acrocephalus scirpaceus scirpaceus. Classification (NCBI taxonomy): domain Eukaryota; kingdom Metazoa; phylum Chordata; class Aves; order Passeriformes; family Sylviidae; genus Acrocephalus; species Acrocephalus scirpaceus. The sequence continues at coordinate 10,715,816 of OU383781.1, read as the reverse complement.
TTTCAGACACCTCCCTCTCCTGCTCAGCTTCCCTAATGCTTTTCTCACTTGGACACCTATTTCACAGCAGGGCTTAATATCTTACTATTACCCATCATTCAGCATGGCTGAAAAATTAGTCATCAGCCTAAAAAGTTATTAAGAAACACTTGATACTATGATTGCTTTTCTGTGGAATGAAGCAGAGGGAAGAGGTAGGGGAAGGAAGGTGGGTGAAACCTTGCACTCACAGTCGGGAAGGCTTTTCCAGCACAGGAACAGATCTCCTAGGGACCTCAGCCCACAGGAGAGCACCCAAGACCCCAGCTTGGCACAGCCCCTCCACCACTGATAGCCCAGAGGCAGCTGGCAGAGGCTGCCTTAAGTAGAGCTGCTGCTCCCCAGCAGCACCACCCATGGCTAATGTGCTCCAGATGAAAGTCATTCCTCGGCCACAATTGCTCCCAGGCCTCAGCTGGGATACAAGGCCCTTCTCCCTACTCTGCCCTTGGGCATTTGGGCCCAAATCATCCATGCACAGAGCAGCTGGGGACAGGGACAGCACCTGGCTCTGAAGCATGGTGCCATGGGCTGTGAAGCCCAGAGAACGATATGGGAGATGAGGGAAGGAGCACGAGATGAGCTCCACAGGGTCCACTCAGGTCAGGGACTTGCAGCTGCTGCCACCAGCAACATCTCATTGTATCTGTGTGTACCCCAAGGCACTGCTTAGGCAGAGTGCTCTGTTCCTGCATCCTTGGATGGCTTCTGGCCACCCCAAACTGCTGTCACAGGCCACCCTCTGCTCTTTCCACCACTGCTACCCATTGTCCCAGGAGCTCCTCCAGCTCTGCAGATGGTGTGATGTGCAAGCCTGAGCTGGAGACAGCGAATGGCACTAGAAGAAGGCAAAAGTTATAATGGGAAGATAAGGGGGACAACTGGGAGCACTGAAAAAGGGCATGGGATTGATCACAACCACAAAAAGCAGAGAAGAACAGAGTATCACACCTCTTTGTGGCCATTTTCACACCATGCACAGTCGAACTCGAGGCATCTCAGGGTGGAAGGAGAAGTAACCTGTTGAGGAAAAGCAAGAACCAACAGCCTGTAAAAACATGGCATCTCCTTAAGCAAGATTTTTTTGTGAGGTGGAGCTGAGCTATTGTGTGTACCCACTCAACCCCACCACCCTGAGAAAGCATTTGCTGGGAAGGGGCTGCCACTGGCTAAGAGTCCTCATGCCCACAGCAGAGCTGGCTGGAATGGGCAGTCTGAAAAGCTGCATTTTAAGTGGCTTTCTGTCAGGCAGTGCCAAATATTTGTGAGGATGTTTTGAGAAGGAAAAAAAAAAAAGAAATAAAGACTCCCCCCATTTTTATGTTAATAAAAACATATTTGATTTGTTTACAATTTAGATGCTTCATAAAAGTACTAATTACTCTCCCAAACAGAGGAGAAACAGAACAATTTTTTTTGCATCCCACCCTTCCTCCTGCCTTACCCTTTTTACTTTTATGACGCAGCATTTATTTAAGTCGGAATTGTGCCCAGCTTATTCCGCCTCTCGCATGGCGCATCCTCACCTCTCTTCCCACTCATAACAAAAATAATAATAACTTGCAAATCTATGTCAGTGGAAATTTGGAAAAACATTCTGAAGGGAAAAAAAAAGTCTCCAAACATAAAGCACACAGGGACTCCAACACTGCCCTCCCACCCCTTTCCACAACTGTTTCCTTTGGTGCATACATTTTTCCAAGGTCACCTCGGAGGCTTTTCCTAGTTGGCTATTAAAACAAAAAAACCTCCGCCTGCCCCAAGAAGCACATGAAGCCATCACTGTGGCTTGGACTGTTTCCCTGTGTATGGATGCCATGGGAGAAGCAGCAGGGCGGAGGGGGGGGGTGAGCTGATATTTTTCCAAGACTTTTTCTCTCACCAGAGGAGGATGAAGATGGAGTGATGAGTGAGGTTCCGTTTGTCTGGCAGCATGAGTCACTCAGCAGCAGTTTCCAATATACACTTTTTTCTTTTTTTCTTTCCATTACAGAAATTGGTGTCATTTATTCCTTCCTCCTTCTCAAGTGAAAAAAAATAATAATAAATCCTGCTACCGTTACGTCTAATTTATTCTGGGAACTTGTCTGAGCACCCACCAAACCTGGGGGGGAAGGGTGATTTGAAACACAATCCAAAATATAGTCGGCTCTGGAAGCTTTTAAAGAGACTCCTTTAAGGCTGTGCCAAACCTTAAAGAAGGAAAATACTTCCACTAAATCCCTCCCACCATGAATGGGATCCTGTATGTCTGAGGCTTTTTATTGGCTGGGTGGTTTTGGGTTGTTGGTTGGTTGTTTTTTTTTTATATCAAAGATGTTACTCTTTCAAATAGGGTCTGAGCCCTGTGGCTTTTCAGCAGGCAGTGAATTCTTGCTCGTCGGGCATGCAGCGATCTGACACAGCCCTCCCCCACGCTGGGTCGGGTTCTCATGCTAGGATCTGGCTCCTGGAGCTTGAGCTGTTGTTTTTTTCTGGAAGCTGTTTCTTCCCCCTCTTCACCCTTTAAAAGCAAAACTAAACAGAACTAAGCCGTTAAAAAAAAAAAGTCTCACAGGGCCCAGAAACCCAGCCTGACCTCCTTACTCCTGAAATATCAAAATATTCCCACTGCCTGCAGGCAAGGGCTGGTGCTGCCTGTGTTACCTCCACCAGCATCTCTGCATCCAGCCAGAACCAGGGGTGAGGCAGGAGAAGGCCCTGTCAGCAGGCAGAGAACATGAACAAAACATCCCAGTTGTAGTCAAGACCACCCAATCAATGGTGTTAGGAGTAATGTGTGAGCATATCCAGGCTTCCTCTCATTTACCCACAAAAGTAACCTCCTTAGGTCTTGCTCCAGGTCCCAAACTGACCAAACCCAAGCTGTCCTCTTGTTGTGACTCCACTGTGTGACAGAGCTGAGGCAGGCTTTAGATGGGGACAATACTAAATCAGTCCCCTGCATTACCAGAGAGCAAAGATGATTGCAGTGCCTAAGTTTAATTATTTTGATGGAAGAGTATCTCAGGGAGTAATGAAAATGCTGTTATATTTTATCTAGAGCTAGAGGCCCTGCTGCCCTGTAGCTCTTTCCTTTCAGCTACGTGTCCATCCAGGTCTGGAAATGCACACCACTGTAATTTCTGTTTTACAAGGAATAGCATTAATAAGCCCCACAGCCTGTGGTTGTTTATTCTCTCAGATGCCACATTTAACCTCTGCTTCTCTGCCCAAGTCTCAGCTCTACCAATCCACCCTGTGCTGAGAGGGTAAAAGGAAAACTCAACAGCAGGGGAAAGCAGTACCTTAGGAGCAGAAATCTCCTTCCTGATTTCAAAAGGCGCTGGGAAAAGGTTGCAGGGAAAATGTCTGGATGGTTGTTTGGAGTGAACCACATTTTGTCTGAATGCAGGCATACAGCAAAGAAGGGTCCTTTCTCCATTGACTAAGAGGTCAGGGACCTCAAGGCATCCTGCCCACAACAGCCTCATTCTTTATGTGCCATGAGCAACTTCTCTTCTGCATTTCGAGTTCTTCTCTGGTGCAATGTCACCCAAGACTGGTCAGGCCCATCCTTGTACCAGCAGCTCTTCTGGTACAGGCTGGAAGGCCAGAGAAGAGCTCTGGCACCCTGGAAGCATCTTCTATTTAACTAACATGCTTCTGATAGGGGACAGCTGCAGTCCAAACATTTCATTGCTCTCCCTTCTCCTTCCCCTGGAGGAGCGTGTGCTCTTGGGCTGCCCCAGCACAAGCTGCATGTGGCTGCAGCAGAAGGAAGTGTTTGTATCCAGGCCTCTCCTTCCTGAGCACGGGGTGACCCCGGAGAGCTCTCTCTGCTGCCTGCCTGGCCCTCAGCGTGGCCCAGGTGGCCGTGTGTCCCTGGCAGGCCTCGAGCCAGGCTGACCACTGGCCCTGTTTGCTGCCTGGCCACTCTGGAAACCATCGGCCCGCAAAGCGCCTTGGAGACCCCACAAGAAATACTACTCCCCCTCAGTTCTGATTTCCTGTTTACAATGACATCTTGGGATGTGCTTCCAAGCCAGTGTTTAATCGTTTTACTCTGTCACATTGATTTTGAATCATTCTAGTGTAAGTGTTATGAGTACCAAGACAAATATTTTTTATGAGTCGCAAACCACAAGTATCTTTTTTGACCTTATTTTTAATTTAATCACAAATAATCCCAAATTTAGCTTGACAGGATCCATCTTCCACAAGGTACCAGAGCCTGCCTGATTAAGACCCAGCCTCATGAAAGCAGCTATTTAATGAAATTAAAGGCAACTCTGAAAGGAATAGATTCAGACCTCCGACCCCATAGTAAAAAAGGTGCATAACCCCCTTTGGGAAAGCAACACAAACTGTTCTGTAAGAAGATTATGCTCATGCATCTTTACTTTCCTTATGCTTTAGTTTTTAGTAGCTGCCAAACATGACTGGCATTTCCCAAACACAGGCAAACATTATTTATTAAAGGAAATTGAAGTCCCCTCCCTGAACAGCCAGAGGGTCCTCAGTCTAGGGTACAACCCGAGAGAAATCCAGAGCATGGAGGCACTGTGGACTCCAAGCACTTCCTCATCCATCTATGGATCTGTGGCTCCTTGCAGTTCAAGACAGCTACAGTGGAAACTGTATGGTCAAGTCTCTATGCACAGGAATAACATTGCATTTTCTGTAAAGGCAGCTTGCAGCAGAAAGCTCAGTGTGTTTTTCTTCCCCTTTTTGACCAGCATGACCCAGCAGAATGTGTTTGCTGAATGTGAGAGAACCCAACTTAAACATTGTAAGTTAAAGGGAAGAAAAATAAGTCAACCTCACATCAGGTTTTTTGTGCCAAACCTCACCATATAGAGATGTGCAATTATGGAATTTCCTGAAATACATTTTTGCTAGAAAGAGAAGTGGATAAAGGTTACATGGGACTCTGAAGAGCCTCATGAAAGGATACCAAATGATCCAAAGGATACCAAATCATAACCAAATGACCCACTGATCGGGGAAAGAAAACCACAGTATCCAGTTTCAGGTAGCAATCAAAGTCTGAGCTCTCAAATACATATGATAAAGGAGGTATCCACAAGCAACATGTGCCAGCATGGGGTTTTCAAGCACTGATTATACCTGGAGGCAGTGGTCCCTGTGTGCCTTGCCATAGACTGGTGTTGTTGGCATGAGCCTGCTTATTCATTCCCAGGAAAAAATATGTTCTTTTAGAGCAGTGTGTTCTAATATAAAGTTCTCTGGCCTTCCCCTAAAATGTCAGCACTTCTGGTCAACTGCTCAATATCGTCAAGAGAGAACTGGAACCTCTCCCAGCTCAAGAGCCCACATCTCATCCCCCACAAGGCCCTGGGACAGGCAGGATTTCTTCAGCCTTCATTGCATTCCAATGTGCTCACTCACACAGGTTTGTGACCTTTTTAAGGGTCGTGTTTTTCTTTTTCTTTATGTTCTGGTCCTTGCAAACCCTAATTATGACTCCAAGGTCGTTATCAGTGATGTCAATTATGCAATGGCTGAGCAGCTGCTCCCCCTGTTGCTGGCCTAATAGTGCCATGTTGAAGGAGACAGCAGAATTTCTTGTGCCATTTAAAATTTGCTATATCATGAGTTTCCTTTCAATTGCAAAAGCAGAAAAACAGCTTGAGTACTTTTCCTCCTACATCTTTACTTCAAGCTGCTTTTACAGTCCTCAGTACATCTTTCAGCATCTCATGCCTTAAATACATATCCCAAGGGTAATAAAGAGGAATTAAAAAAGACCAATTTTTCCCAGATGGTACCCAAAGTCATCTATGAACACAATGATAGGAACTGCTTTAAAATAAACTCCACTGGAGGATTCTGGCTATGGGAGTACAGGGCGAGTGGCCATTCACATGTTACAAAGTGCTGTACTGGGTACTAAAATACAACTGCTTCAGGGTGAGAACATGGAGGCAGCTCAGTAGAGAAGAACAGATTTAGCATGCCACTGAAATGAAAGGGGGCTGCCTTTCTTCACCTTCATAGATTTTATAACAGTTTAGATAACTAGAAGGAGGTAGCCCCAACAGCAAACTATCAGTTATCAGTGATTTCCTCCTCTGTGTGCAGGGTGAGGAGTGTGGTGTGCCACATCCCACCACGTAGGAAGTGTTAACAAGCACTTGCTTTTTCATGGCAGGCGTCTGGTAGCAAATATCAAAAGAGACCCAGCTCTTACCCTTTCACACATATTGCATATTTTTTCCTTCTTCATCATCTTGGAAGATAAAAGAAGGTGCCTGGATTCACACGGGGTGGCCTCCTCTGTGACTTGCCTCACAAACACCAGCACCAGTGGGAAACATCCATTTGCCAAATCTGAAGTTTGGCTTTAGAAGAAATCCATTTCCTCTTTTATATAAAGCAATGCTAACAGGATGTTGTACAGAGGAACACAGCTGTCTTTTAGTCTGCACATCAACAGTTCATAAATGGGTATCTCTGTTACTGAGGAGCTACTGGGCTCCTCTCCCTCTCACCTCCTTACTCCCCATTACCAATTTCTACCTTGCAAAACTCCTGGAGCCAGACTAAAGCTGAGCTTTTCCTTGCTGAATACTAATCCCAACAAGGAAAACCAATGGTCCAATTTATTGTCTTGTTGATGCTTACACAATCCTATCTCTGTCCCAGTGTTTGCTCTGCCTCTTCTTATTGCATTAACGAGGTTGGAAAGCAAATTAAAAAACCCTGCCATTGTCAGTGCAGCCAGAAGCTATGACTCAGAAAACACCAAGCCTGCAGATCTGGTGAGTAAGATGGAGCTTTTTCTCCCCACACCCCACAATTTTTTTAAAATAATCTCATTAGAAAAATAGAAAGACTTCAAAGAATTTGACTCTTTCTCAAAATGACTGTATGATTAAGGATTTCTGGTGGAGCCACCTTTTCGACTAACTCCGGTGACAGGCCAGGCTCTCCAGGCTGCCAACTTTGCGTGGTCTAAGCAGCTCCAGAAGCTAGAATACCTCCTGATGATGCCCTTAGGGTTTGTGCATCTGGGCTTTAACCATGTGAGATCGAGAACTCTCAATGCCTTCAGACTTTGAGAACTTCCTGCTTAGGCCAAGAGGATGCTGTCAAAACAGACTTCTTTACTGAGTGACTCAGTGCTGCTTTCAGTCCTTGCCAGAAGCCAAGTACAGAGGCATGAGGAAAACAAACACAAGTTACTGAAGCATTTCAGAGTTTTCAGAAAAGTTTGGTTCAGCTTTAATTCCTGTAAGGCTCAGAGAAGGATGAAGCAGAAAAACATTTCCTAACCAAATTCCTTATGCAAAGGCTCTTAGTACACAACACGTGTAAATTTTACAACAGTTTTGCATTCCTGGTCAGGACTCGCAAGGCTCCATGTCTCGAATAGGCACATACAGAACTCATGAAAAAATGCCCTAAAGATACCAGCTTAAGTTTTGCTCTCAGCTCTACTCCCTCAGCCAGCCAATGTCCCAGGAGCTGCACGGATTTCAGAGCAGAATTCAGCCTGTTGGTTTTTTTTTTCTACCCTGTTGTTTTTGAAGTGGTATAATCACTTTATGGAAGAGCCTGGCAGACACCAAAGGCTGCACGCACACAAGCATGCTTGCTGGGAACTCTCCCCCAGGAATGCTCTGCTTGGATCTGGCCAGCTTTTCATCTAATTCAAACAGTAGAACACCAGTTTTTGAAAACAAAATAGTCCAAATATATTTAAGTGTGAAAACCAAAGCTATATTTGCCTAAAATTGGAGGAAAAAAAAAAATGAAACCCCAGATATGCTCCAAAAAACACTTCCATGCCAAAGCCTATCTTGGATCTGTATTCAGACACTCTTTTGTGGGCTGTTTGTGATTAACATCAGTATGGCCCTGGGGAAAAGGAACCACTGGATGCTTCATCAGCTTCTTCCCTTGTACCTCCCTCCAGAAGAACTACCATAGCTCAAAGTAGGATGCCAAAGCAGTAACAGCCACCACCATCACCCCAAGCTTGTGATAATGCCACAATGGCAAAATAGTACAACAAAACCATTGACTTTCCATGTAAAAAAAAATTAATTTAACCTAATCTGGGTCAAAAAAACACTGAAATATCTTCTTTGTGACAACATAGTTAATTCCTATCATCACTGAACAGCAAAGGGAAGTTCAAGTCCCTGGGAGTACTGCTACAATTATATTAACTTTAACCTTTAAAAATTTCTTTTAAATATAACTGTCTACCTCATGGGGCTTATGACACTGTGACTTGGAACAATTTAGCCAGCCTACTCTTTATTTTTAAACATGCATCTCCTATACGTGTATACACACAAGCTCAAATCCATCTTAATGAGATTTCCCTCGTCTTCAAAACTACCAGGAAAGCTACATAACCATACATGGAGCTCCAGCCTACAAACCCATCAGGAGCACAGGCTCTGATGGCCACAGCTGAACTCAGCATCCAGACATGGGCTCAGCCCTCCTCCCATCAAGCCACCAGCTCCAGAACATCCCTTGGCACACACAGCTGCAAGGAAGAGTGGCTATTGCTCCTCCAGATTTATCTTGATCAGTAGCCTATCTGCAGACTGGCTTATCCCAACAGACTGTAACCACTGATAATGGACCTTAATTACAAACTGGTGTGTTAAAGCAGTGCAGCAAATCTCAGATGTTGTTTTCTTCCATCTTTACAGTTATTCAGAGTGAAAAAAAAGCATTTCTTTTCCCTTCATAATTAAAAAAAATGGTGTCTTATTAATCAAACTAGTTAATGAAGCAACTTGGAAGTTGTCTGAAAAATTCACATGGCATGCAAAGTCCAAGGCTTACAAATTTAGGGAATTCATTAGACTATCTTCCTTATGTAGGACAAGAAGAGTTAACTCTGGCTTTTTAGACAAAATAGAGCCTCTGATTCATCACTGCACCAACTGACTAGCACAGTAAGACCAATTTAGGCAGTTTCTAACAGACTACAGAACCCAAACCAGTCAACAAAATTAGACCAAAAACCTGTGCTTTGGAGGGGGGCAGGATTCTGACCCAGCCATAAATCATCAACTGCAGGTTCTTCAGCTGTTGTTTGTAAGGTCACACTCCCCTCTTCAAACTCAGTGGAGATCCAGAAGACAACTCCAATGCATTCTCCCAATTAAATAGCTCGTTTGGATCTAATACGATGTTTATTGACTCCTGGGCCTGTATTGATTCTGAATAGGCTACAGCTAAGGTTTAGTAAATGCCTTGGAGATAAATCAGCATGCAGGTAATAAACTGCAGATCACATAAGCAAACATTACTTAATTATATTCCTATTAATACATTGAGTCTGTAATGAATTTTTGAGGCATTTAATTATCAATTTGACAAGATAATCTAGGGGTAGTTAATGATGGACCAGGAAATTGTTAAAAAAACACAGACACTTAATAAGTCTCCTAACTGACACTGAATTAACTTGCTTTAGCTGTCTGGTTAAATAGACAGCAGTTAATTACAGAGTGCTCAGGCAGTCTCACAATTTTAATATATGAACCTCTTTGCTGTGCAGTAACCATACAGCAGGGGACATGGGGTTTTCTCCATGTATTTCCGTCTGATGGCTGAATTACTGGCTGCTGTAACCACTTTTGCCTTCAGTAAGATTCAGCAGTTAGGCTTTTATTATTTACAAATACAATGGACTGTTCCCTCTCTTTAATGATCAGAAACCATTGTGTGTTTTAATCCCTCCAGGATTAATAACAAAAAGGGAATTTCTCACTCCTAGGAGGGGTAACAGTTTGGAAATGGAAGCGGCCACCTTGAGGCAGAGACACCAGCTAGATCCCCTGGCTAGCCACGGATGTCTGAGTTTTGCTGTCTATGTATTCACGTATATCCAAGAAATGCTCTACCCAGTGCAGAAGTGCAGCTCCTTATTTGGAAAAAATCCGAGACTTCACTGCAACAACGGGATCAGCCCTGACTCATACGAGGATGATCACTTGCCATCGTGTTTTGGGTGCATAAAAAAAAATTAAGGGAACTGAGCCAGCCAGGGCAGCACCAGAGACAAGCATTAACAGCTCATCCCAGAGGTTAACAAATAAGGGTAACAAGTAGTAATAGCTGTGACACCTTCTCTAGGAGTAGCCTCAAGCTACACTGAGGAAATGCAGCTTCCTAGAGCTGGGGAAGTGGTGGCACTAGCTGGTTTGAAATGTAAAACACTGCTGATAATCCCGGGCTGTGCATGAATAAAACATTGTAGATTCTTAATCGACTGGAGAAAACACCCTTCTTTGAGAAAAAGACATTTCAGGAAGTAGAAGCAGTGTTGTTTAGCTCCAGGAGTTCAGAGGCCCGGAGTCATCAGTCTCTCCTATCATTAGCTCCAAGAGAAATTTTCAAGTGCTGCTTCTTTTAATTTATTTACTTTGGGGAGCCTTTAAGAATGAAGCCTTTTTCCACAGTAATTCTGCAGCCTAAAAGATCTTTCTCCAAAAATAAATAAAAACATTCACGCAATAGCACAAATCCAGGAAGAAGGGCTTAAAAAAGCCACCCAATGTTTTTGCTACTGGAAAACTTGAGCAGAAGCCCCAGGGACCCTTCCTCAGCCAGACATTTGCATGGCAGTGCAATGACACCAGCAATATCACTCTGCTCCGAAAGCCCTTAGCAGCTGTGGTAGTGTTAAGTAGCAGGGTTAGTGGGCAGAGTCCTTCCATCGCAGCCTCCCAAAGGTACAAATTCAGTGGAGACAGCTCTCGGTCTGGGAACTAAGAAGTCCTTGTGAAATCTGTGTCTCTAGCTGCTTTACTTAAGCCATGTCATGTTGTGTACAGCCAGGCCAAGAAAGACTGAACAGGGTTGTTTCAGTTCCCAAGGCACCATTCTCCAGCTTCACCCAAGTGAGAAAAATAAAAGTTTCTCTCACTTCTGGTTGAGGGCAGCTTGGACACCTGAGGAGGCTCTGATGGCTGCTGAGAACACCTCAGTCTTCATCCTGAGCAGAGCTGCTTAAGTGGTCCTGCAGGCCGGTTCTGCCCAAAGAAGGGCACCAGGAATCCTTGCCACCTCCAAAGCATTGCTTCCTGCGGGTTTATCAGTGACACAGAGAGAAGGAAAGGATCATGTCTTGGCCTTATGCTCTGCCCCCCCCAGAAGCAGCCCTGATTTGTCATCTGCTGAGCAGTGACCTTCCTTCGAGAGGTACCGGGTCATTTTAGGGCAGATCACCATTAGATCAAACATCTACACTAAGACTCCTCTGAGAGAGGGAACAGTAGTTGAGGTTGGAAGGAATTCACAACCCTTCATTTGTGCTGCAGGTGGGACCTTGGCAAATTCACAGACCATTCCCTCAGGGCAGAGAGGGGAAGCACAGCTGAATTTAACCCCTTGCTCTCTGAAGGAGAAGGCAGCAGTTTCCCTGCACTGATACCAAGCCAGCGAGGTCACTGACAGGGCTGTGCTCTGCAGGATACTTGCTCATGCCCAGTTGTTTTGGGCTTTCCAGTAGAGAAACTATTTTGCCAGAGGTGTTGTCAGATTTACCACCAGCTCTGCATGTGGAACTCAGCACATGCATCACCAGCATGCTGTGGTAACTCTTAAAATCCACTTTTGGTCCCAGCACCCCTTGGGATGTCTAGAAACAGGCACAGGCTATGGTGGTTTTGGATGGGCTGGTGATGGAGCTGTTGGCCACGGCATGCAGCCGTGCTCTGGCCTGGGAGGTCAGATCCCAGCCCTGGCCCTCAGGGTCCTTGGTCAGTGCTGCTGTGGTCCAGAGCCAACTGAAAGTTGATGTCCTGCTCTCCAAAACCGTTGCTACGTCTGACCTATCCCTATAGGCTTCTCTGTGATTTCTGCTCAGGAAGGGCAAGACTGTCTCATTTTCTCAGGGCAGGCAGCTGCTGTGCCCTGCTGGGGCTGCAGATGTGGGCTGTGGGTCCAGCAGCCCTTCACCTCTCCTCCCCAGCACAGATGAGCACTCCAGCCCCTGCACATCCCTCCTCCTCTTGCACAGATGGTTGCCGGGGTTTCTCTTTGGCTGCTGCTTTGGGCCCAGCTGCAGGAGGGCTCTGCTCCAACACAGGCTCAGCTGGGCAAGCACAATGGGAAAACAAAGGCTCGCTCGCTGGGGATCTAAGCCTTTTCAGCCCCGTTTCCTTTCCCAATGCTTTCATTTCCTCCAAGTGAAATACTGCTGAAAGGAGGACACTGTGGCTGTGGCTGCTGCCATAGGCATGGGGTTGGATGTCACTAGCTGCTGCTCCATCTGGGTCAGGGATTTCAAAGGGGCCTTCACTCAGCTCCTCCCATAGAGATAATATTTCTTCTGAGCAGGTTTACCCAAGCAATCAGTAGAGACCTGGGATCACTCTACCTTTGAAACAACTGGCCTTGCCTGGCCCATGTCCCTACAGCTGATCCCAGAAGTGGTGCTGGACATCCTGGAGCAAGTGCAAGCAAGACACAGACTAGCAGGGGCTTCTTAACTTTTAGGATTTGCTCTGCAGTCTTGAAGGCACCCAGAAAACCCAAGGATGCACTTGGGAAGCCAGAAGGAACTGGGATAGCTCGTGCTTTGGCAATTACAGCGTGGGGCTGGAAAGAGGAGGAGGGAATAAAGCAGCTTAATTTATAGCATGGCTTTACCGCCACTGCCCCTGACAACGAGGGACTAGGGGAACGTTCCGGGTTGGAGAAAGGGAGGCTGCATTCCTTTAACAGCTTTTTGGCAGGTGACAAAAGTTCTCCTTGCCGGAGGGAGGTGGTGTTAAATCTGCGCATTTTCTAAGGAAGGAACTAACATTCCCTGCCTTCCGAGGAACCTTTAGGCTAAAGCAGCCCGCGCGGAGCCCGGAGCGGGAGGTTCCGCCGGGCGGGCTCCCGGGGACCCCGCGGGCTCTGCGCGTCCCCGCGCTGCGCTGCGCTGCGCGGGCCGGCCGGCAGAGGGCACTGGCGGAGCGGCTGTGCGGCCCCGCCGCCCGTCCCACCTGGAGCCCGAGCAGCACCTGCTCGTCCCAGGAGCTCCCGGGGCTTGGAAAAGGCCCTCAGGGGGCTCACCATGAGGGCAGCAGCTGCACGAGTGAGGCAGTGGGGTCCTTGGGAAGCCCAGCCAAATCTCTCCTAAGGATGGAGCTCTTTCCAGCGGACAGGGATGGAAATGAGGCACCTCTGAAGAAGGATTCTGGCAGTGTGGCACCTCTTTTCCCCTCTCCCATCCTGCCACTAGCCTCTATCCCATGACCTGCACACTAAATAGCCCCCAGGTTTTGGGGAAATGGGGATTTTTGGAGATGGAGCACCATCCCCCTGCCTCTCGGATGACTCTGCCCAGGACCCCCATTTCTGGGAGACCCACCCTCTTGCAGCCTGCAGAGCCCTCACTCCCATTGACAAGCAGGTTTGCTTTATTTCAAGTTTCACAAAGTGACATGGGCTGCGTTATTTGAGCTCAGGACCCTCCTTGGCCTGTTGGCTGCCGTTTCCCAGCGCTGCACCTCTTCCCACGGGGAGAATCAGCCGGCTCTGCCTGCAACCTGCAGTTCCAACACAGGCAGGCAGCTATGATGGGGCGGCCAGAAATACCACATGCAGCTGGGGATGGCAAAGAGGGGTACACAGGTCCGTGGCAGTGGGGCAGTGGCAATGGCAGCACCTGGTCCCAACTTGCACAAGAGTTGCAATGGGGCTGCAGCCCCGGAGACAGCCCTTCTTCCTTGGAGCCCCTGTAACCACGAACGGCAGGAGCAGCACATCGCTGGAAGGGACTGGTTTGCTCCAGTAGCCTCTTTACAAGCACCAAGGGACAGCTGTTTGGGGACCGCTGGGTTTTTTAAAGGCCACTTACGAGCTTTAATACTGCGCTGGGGGAGAGGGAAAGGAGAAGGGGGGTCAGGGAGGGGTGGCTGCATTGACTGCTTAGGACTTAAAGCTGTAAACCTCTTCTTCCCTCTCTCATTGCTGGGACATTTTTATTGGCGAGATGAAGGGAGACAGAGCACAGCTCCACAACTTGCTCTTCTTCTAGAGGTTAATGACCCAGTTAGCAGCTCTTGGCTGCATTTCCCGACATTTTGCAGACATCAAGACCCGTCTCCCTGCCAAGTACATTCTGTTCCCTGGAGCTCGGCCAATGCATCTCAGATTACTATGTAATGCGACAAAGAGGGAGAGCTGGAGGTGAGGGTGGGGGCTGGAGGGGAGATACGGGAGCCGTTGGGGAGGGGGCAGAAGAGGGTGGGAGAAGGGGAAACACCACTTCTAAATTTAACAACTAAGATGGAAATGAAGCTCCCAAGGTGCTTATTTGCTGGATAAAATGCGAATCCCAGGATGAATTGGAGTGATGCTTCTGGGAAACAGATGCAATCAGCAAATAATTCCCCCCTAGGGACTGTGCAGGCCTGTGCTTCCTGGATCTGCTGACAGTCAAGCTCTGCTCCTGATGCCCTTGTGCCCAGGACAAATACTGCTGGGGAACTGGGGCTGCTTTCCTGAATGACAGTCCATTATCCCAGGAGGAACAGGGGCTTAGACAGGAAGATGGGGAGTGGGGGGATTGAAGAGGATGAAGTTCCTGCATGGTGTTTTATTTTTCTTTTTGCACCCAGAACATATGATGCTGCTCAGGCACGCTGTGCTTGGTGAGCTTGGCTGCGCCAGATCCTGACACTTGCAGAGTAAAGGAAGGAAGGTCAGACCATGGGGAAGGCTCTCCTGGCTGTGGTTGAACATCTGGCTTGCAGAGTGGCTGGGCTGCCAAACTTGTTGGTATCTGGTGTCTGCCATTGTTAGAGACCAACCTGATCCCACACTCCACACATGTCCTGGAGCCTTTCCCCAGTGACCTGTCTGGTGTCCTCTCCCGAGCCCTGCAGCTCTAAGGAGATCCTGTGGCCATAACATGAGCTACAATGCCCTTGGCCCTTGTAAACCTTTCATCACAAGCGTCTTGTGGCATGTTTCTGATGAAAACCACATTGTTTTCTAGTTATTTCTTTGAGCCAAGGACCCTCACATGTTGGCAGTGGTGAAAATGAAGCTTAGGGTCCTGACCCGAGACAAAGCCTTGCAATCCCTTTTCTCCCAGGCTGGCACCTCTGTTACAGTTTTCCCATGCTACCTAGGTGCAGTATCTCTTACTAATTCAGCTCTGGACGTTAGGGAACCTTCAGTTTACAGCTGGCCTTCCCAGCAGACCTGCAGATCCTTCATGCCCTGAGCTGCTGCACCACTCTGATGATATGCCACAAGCCTTTCTCCACTCAGGGCACAGTTCCTGGCACATGGTCATGCCAGTTCTCAGCCCAAATCTTTGCCACATCTGGGGTTCCTTTCCCTCTCCCATCCTGCCACTAGCCTCCATCCCGTGACCTGCACACCAAACAGCTACGCAGGTTTCTTTCCCTCCCACTTTCTACACTTGTGTCAGGTCCACATGGTCTGAGCATATTGCTCATAGACATCCCAGCTGTGGACACCTCTGCCTGAGCCCTACACTCATGTAGGAGCTCATCCAGTCCCATTCCTGCTTGTACATAGCCATGGTTCCAATCCCAGCCATTCCCTCTCCTGTTCCTGCCATATCTGCTTGCTCCCATGTTGCCTTTCTTGGCCCAGCCCAGCCTGTCTTGGGCACAGGGGGTGTGGGGTCCCTCTCCTGCTGCTGGTCAATGCCTGGCTGAGCCTGTTGGCACAGCCCCTGTGCAAGGAAACATGCAGGGAAACCAACCCTGAGAGTCACCTCTGACCAAGGGGTGTGGGCAGGGTCAGGAGTGGTGGGTGAAGGTGGGACCCCACCAAGCAAAGCAGGAGGCCTGGGGAGAGCTCAGGGGAGGGGGCTGACACACACAAGGTGTCAGAGTCTGCTCATAGCCCCTGAGATATCCCCAGCCAGGCCCATGCCAGCAGTGCTCCGAGCCCTGCTCTCCCTCCTGCCTGGTCAGGCAGGGTCTGCTCCCAGAGCTGAGAGAAGGGGTTGTTCCCCAGCACTGCAGTGCAGTCAGGCTGTGTACCCTGCAGAGGATCTGCTCCTCCCTTCAGAGGTGGTTGGATGGAGCCAGGCTTCCAGGCAGCACCTCAGGGCTCCCACCCTGCTCCCACAGGAGGGACAGCCCCCTTTGTGCCATCCCTCAGGATGCTGCCTTGTGAAATGGGAAGAGAAGAAACACAAGAGGTCTGGCTCAATGGGACTGCTTATCTCCCTGGAGCAGAGCCCTCCCTCCTCTTCAGGAATTATTTCCTTGAAAGACACAAACCAGCACAAAACTGCCTCTTGCTCAGCTCCATCTGCCACGCGGGGGCTGGGTGCCGGGAGGCCACGGTTGCTCACTGCATTTGCCTGACAGACATGGCTTTAGGAGGATTTTGCACTATGTGCAGCCCAAGAAAGAGATGAGTTGGGTTTACCTGTACCAGGAGTTCCTCAGGAAAGTCCTGAAAAGGAAAAAAAAAAAAAGAGTGTTTTTATGAAGAAGAGCTTCCTCAAAAACCACAGTAAATGCCAGCATCTAAAAATCTGGCACTGTGTCACTTCACTGCTGAGCATCTGTCCTCGAGGCCAGCCCCACAGAAAGAAAGTCATCAGGGGCCAAAGCATCCTTTAAAACACAAGCCTTGGCTAACCACAAACATGCAACCCTCCTGACTCCTAAGCCACACGTCAGCCTCCTCCAAAGGATGAGAAGGTCCAGCCACAGTCCCGTGATGTGGGACAGCTGGGAGAAGGGCACAGGTTGCAGGAAGGAAGGAGCTCCTCCTCCCCAGGAGGAGCTGGGCAGATGCATACACTGACTCTCAATTTTCCAGCAAAGTCGTCCCCATCCTCTTTGTGTGGCTCCTGTCCTTCCACAGCAGATGCCCAGTGTGGAGATGAGCCCACATCACTCACACTGTGCCTGATGCTGCACAAACCCAGCCTGCAGTCATGGTCCTGGCCCCACAAACCTGATATTCCACTGCCCAGTAGAGCTGTTACAATTCAACAACTCCCAGTCAGCAGGGAGGGCACAGATGTGCAAATGGGGGAAATTCTGCCAGAGGCATCCTAGCATCTGGGACAACGCAAAGAAGACTTGGGTTGGGACAATTACAGTTGAAGTATTTCTATTACCAATGCCAGAAGAAGCGTTTGAGCCCTTATCAGGGTAAATGATAGCAGGTAGGTGACTGCTAAGTTCACACTGCTTTTTTCCACCCTTCCCTTTCCCCACAGATATGTGCTGGAGTAGAAATTGTGGCAGTAAACAAGCATCAAGGCCAACACATTTAAAGACAGAGAAATGTTCCTATTTGTGGAGCAGGGTGAGGCAGGCAAGCACCAGCTGGGCCCTCCATGTGCCTTGTAGTAGGGAAGTAGGGAAATGAGTAGGGAAGCTCATCCCAAAAGCTGAGACTTTGTTGTTTCAGGAGACCAGCAAAGACCTCATTTCTGTCTCAACTGGCTCTTGAATTTACCAACTCACAGAAACCATCAGGAAGTTTCTGTGCAATAACTACAGCCAGTCCAGGCTCAATCCCTCACCTTTTAACATCACCCCCAGATCCACCTGCCCCAGGAGGAAGAAACCCAAGTGAAGCACAGCTCCTTAGTCCAGTGTGGGCAGGGCAGAAAATAGTAAGCTTAAAGTGCATCGAGGAGGATTTAACTTTGGCCCATCTCTAAATGTTTTAAATAACAAACACAGTTAAGCGCTGAAATCATTGCCTAGGGCATCTGTGAGGTCTGTATCCTTGAATGCTTTCAGGAACAGGACAGAGGCAAACATCTGAGTTAGGTCCAGCTCATCCTATGTTGTGGCAGTGTAGGGACCAGTTGACCTCTTGTAATGCATCAGCCTCTCCCATCCCAATTTCCAGATGTGTTTGTTCAGCTCCTCTCTGTCACAAGCTGACCCCTCCCTGTGTGTTCACAGGATGTGTGGCACACTGCTGAGCCTGGTGCTGAGCAAGTTGGTCTGACTTCTGAAATCGTATTTTCCTTGAAATTAGGATGAGTTTAGAGACATACATAAATGTATAGAATAGCAGAGAATATTTATTAGGGTTGAAATTAACATTGATTGATTTTTGCTGATTAGGTAATTATGAGAACTAAAGGGGTAATCACCTTTTCAACGAGGAAATGAAACAATCATCCAAGCTAGACAAGTCCTGAGTTTCTAATTTGAGCAGGGAAAAAAAATAAAAGCTACAGGTGAAGAGGAAAGAGCAGTATCTATGCCCTGTTGCCTTTTACTCTAGAAGCAGACATGAGCTGGGACTTTTCCAACCGTGGCCATCTCGGTTTTATCCATCCATGTGTCTTGGGAGATGGACTGAGGAGAGATGCAAGGGTTAGTTAGCCTGGGGAAAGCAATGAAAGGTGCAGATTTTGGCTTAGTTCACACTCAGAGGAGGAAGAAGCCTTTCCCACCCCTCTCCACCTCTCCAGAAGTATGAACAGATCTGTCAAGTCGTTGACAGCTGAACATGAGGCTCAAAGGAGCAAGTCCTGCCTCACTCCCCTCCCTAGACCCTGCACACCTGCTGCCCCTCAGGGCCTCTGTCCCCCAGGCTGACCCCCAGACTGGATCACTGGATGTTTCACTGGGATACCTCCAAGGCTCACATCTTGGTGCTGTGGATTTTTTCCTCAGTCAGCAACATGGGAAAAGGCCAAGTGCAGACCTCAACCTCACACCCCATGACCAGCAATTGCCAGACCTTGTTGCCTTGTGTATGGCTTGGACACCCATACAAGTGCCATGATTCCTTGCCCTGTTCCCATCTGTGTCATAATGGAATGCCCAGAATGAAGGGGCACTCTGGAAAGCCAGCTACCATCAGTCCCTTAAAAACAAAACAAACAAAGGCCTTTTTCCAGCTGCAGCGGCATGAACAGAGCTTAGTCCCCCTAGCTGCTCCAGGATGTGGCTGAGATATATCAGGGAAGAGCAGCTGTCAGCATGGATGTGCCTAAAATTAGCTCAAAGAGAAGGTTTCCTCCATTTATTTATTTATTTGCTCCTTAAAAGGTCCCTTCTTATTAGATGCAAATTCAGCACAAAAGCTTCAAGCCAGTACAAAGGCACTGCTAATATTTTTCAATTACACTGAGAGGAAGGTCACAGCACTTTGTGTTTGAATTTCTGCTTGGGATAGAAGCTGTAGCAAAGGGGGGACTCTTTGGAGATTTGGCTGAATGAATGTATTTGGAAGAGCTGCACCATGTGCAGCAGTTCCAGCTGGTGAGCTGGCGTGCTGGACACCAGTGTGTCACTTATTTGATGTTTTAGGTGCCTCAGGAAGAAATCATGGAGAATGGGCCTCTAACCTTAATTTATCTCCTTTTGGATATACACACGCTCCCTTCCAAGAGGTTTTTTATTATACATTATGGCATCTGCTTTCATCTGTTTGCCAGCTTTTGCTTACCATCCATCTTTCCCACCCTCTGATAATTCCAGGACTCCCTCACCAATTTCACTCCCTCAGGCTGTAGGGAAAGAAAGGGAGTGGAAAAGTCTTAAAGATACTAGATTCCAGCAAGTGTTTTGTCAAACAAAATTACCTCAAAAAGGCCTTTTGTGAGCAAATGACTGGAGAAAGAATTCCCTCCTTCTTAGAAAAGAATCCATATATGGCACAGATCCATAGGAAAGCAGGCTTGATCATTTCTACTGCTCAGGGGACCATCTGTTAATTACAGAGCTCACAAAACTTCATCTCATCACCTCTGTTTGGCTCATGACCCAGGGACTGAAATGGGAATACCTATACAGACATTCAGAATAACTGAAAAATAATAAAAAATAACTCTAGGAAAAAACAACCCCAAATTTCCTTTAATGTACCTAGTCCATCCCCACACATCTCAGAGAAATACCTTAATATTTCTTTGTGCAAACTCCTGGAATGGGCTTTGCAGGACACAAGTGTGCCTTCAAACTCTTCCTGACCCTGCAGTGACCCACAGCCACTCAGGAGCTGAGTCCTGAGGCTGCTGCCTTTGTGCAGACTTGCTGCTCTCCCAGCTGCCTTCTCTTGCTGCCTTTCACTTCCTACTCTGCTTACCATATTTTTTGAGGTGAGGAATTGCCATCACCATTGCAGGAAGGCACTGGGCAAGCCTGGGGCAGGGGGCTGCAGCATGGAGAGGCGATGAATGAAGTGAGCAGTGAGTGGCAGCAGTGCCTGGATCACCCCTGCACACAGTCATGCTATAATGCAGCACGTCTGGTGTAGCCTGGTCAAGTTATGCTACAGTCTTTGTCTCCTGGCTCTAAAAGTATTTGGACCCAAGTTTTTGGTTTGTACAAGCAGAGGAGACCATGCACTACAACTCTGTGCTACCAGAGCATAAATAAAGGAGGGCTGGAGCACTGGCTCTGAGCAGGCCCTTCCATCTACAGCCAATCTCCATATTCAAGGTCCAGGAGCAGAGTTTCCAGACTGCAGCTTCGAGTTTTTCTGATCCACCAAGTCAATTGGATGCACATGCAAGCTGGATCCTGAGATTTTATGGCTTTTTAATGAGAAGGTGAGAACTATTTACACTCTCTGTAAGATCTTCCCTAGAGACAGCAATCCTGTTCAGGGTTAAAGGCCTGCTAGAGCTACCTGTTTACCATATCTTTATCCTCTTCTCCAAGAAAGTACATCAGAGAGCAAGAAAGTACAGACTACATCTGGCTTAAAAAACCAGCCCCCGTGCCCCATATCGCTCATCCGTCTGCTCTGATGGCATCAGTGTTGCTCTGAACAGCTCTGCAAGTAGTGCTGATTGCAGAGCAGCAGCAGGAAGATGGGAATCATTAAAGCAACTCAGCCAAAGCCCTGTAATTAATTAGTTAGAAAAGCATCTTGGCGTTATTAGAGAGGCCTCAGCAGAGGAAGCGACACCTCTGTTCTAACAGACTCACCTTCCGCCAGAGCTGCTGCTGTGATGTTTGACATTGTGCTGGTGTAAACAGAAATTAGGAGTCAGTGTGACAGGGAGAGGAGCCTCTGGCAGGCTGTGCCCTTGGCCAGGGCTGTGCTGTGTGCTGGGAGGTTTCCGTGCTTTGCTCGCAGGCAGAAATCAGATCCTGGAAAAAAGCTCAGGTAGGGATGATTGCTGCTCAACCAGGAAGACCCTGATTTCTGCTGTGATTAAAAGCAAGCCCAGATTTCCCAGGATACTAAACATGAAGCTGGTTATCCAGGTGTTTGTGACTATAAACAGCTAAATGTATACAAAAATACCACCCAATATTCCAGGAACTGGTGTCTCCTGGGATCTAGACACATGTAGGATGCTGCTGTCCCTGGCAAGCGTGCACATACTGGCTGCATGGAGAACTGGGCCATGCTCAGAACTGCATATTCATGGCATGCAAATGTTAAGCTACTGCAAACTCCCACAGCTGTCATCAGCACACAGTACCATGGCCATGAGTCCCAGAGATGGAGTAACAGCCTATGGGGAGCAGCAGGATGCTGCAAGATCTACGTGTTGCTGAAAATGAGAGCATCAAAAGGAAGATGAAAACACAAGACTAAAATAGTCAGGATTGGTTTAAGGACACTTAATTTCCTCTGGGGAGGAGGCCAGGCAGTGTGGCTGGTCCATGGGGTGAGGAGGAGGTGGCAGAAGGCCTGGCTCTCCCACTGACCTGCTGTCATACCTTTGGCAACTCTTTTTTTTACCATAGGCTAATTTTGCCCTTTCCCCACTTGGTACTGTCAGCCTCTAGGAATTCATAAGTCTTGATTTGGGCCTCCAAACACCATGATTTTGGCTTAAATATGAAGAGCTATAAGCATATATGTATGAATTATGTGCCTTTTTGAGTGGCCTTGTGGTTTCTGACTCTTTACAGATCATATTTCCAACTGAGCAGGTCAGATTTTTTTATTATGATTATTATTATTTTATATGAAAGCCAAGAATTTCACATAAACACAGGGCTCTGGCAGCTTGAGTTGGCAGCACTGCCCACTCTTCATGCGTCCTGCCTGCTTAGACAGGGAGCATCTGAGGCATGGGCTGTCACTGGCCATGTCTGCAGAGCACCAAGCAAAACCTCCCCCAGTCTCAGCTGGCTTCCTGAACTTCCCCAGGGCAACTGAGAAAAATCAGCCATTCCCCAGATGTTTCCAGCGAGGGCAGGAGCTGGGATAACTCCTGAGTTTGACCTGCATTAGAGCACAGGTAAGCAACAGACTGGAAGTGACCAAAGAATAGGCTCCTGAGGAAGATTTTTGGTGCATCCTGTTTTGGCCCTGCTGTTGCAGACTTGCCAAGGTGCTTTAAGTGCTCTTCAAAGCAGCAGAGAGATGAAGCTCTGGGAACTTGTCTGTGCATGCAGTTGCTGTTCTCTTTGCTGAGTTTCAGATGAGGTCTTGGGCATACTCTGGGCAGAGGTTTGAAAGGATGATTGTGTGTAATTGAACTGCCTTGCTCATGCTACGATGAGCAAAATTCTCAAAATTCTCCAATTCTCCATGTTTTACCTTGCAGATGTGTGGATGTACCATGGGAAGCTCCCTGTCTGTGCAGCTGTCACCAGCTCTGCGATTACAAGAATCATGGCTTTGGCTCTCAGCTCTGAAACTCATCTCTTCACATTCTGAAGTGAAGATGTTCTCTGAATAAATGAACAAACTGACATCTTCAAATGAACAACAGATTCTTCCTCAGGTCAGCTTTGCAGAGAAAGCAAATATTTCAGGAGAGTACGGTTACTGCTCATAGCTCTCTGGAGCCAGCCTGCTAACCCGTCTGCGGTGGCTGTAAATCTGGTGGTGGTTCAGCTGAAGGACCTCACAGATGCTATTTCAGGCTGATAAAATGTACCATAAATGGGATTGAAAGCACCCATCTATAGCAGACAAAGCCTTTCTGGTTCATTCAAACACCGAGGAAACCGACCATTGTATGTATGCACAGTTGGGATTCATCCAAAAGTGAGTGATAGCCAAAAGAATTTACACATTCTCTGGCTGGGGAACATGTCGATTTCAGAAGGCAGCAAAGGTAACACAAGGATACAGGGAGACTCCCTTGCCTGGCATTTAGTATTTGAATCTCATCCTTTGACTCACCATGAAAGGGAAGAATCCCAGGACAGAAGAGCCTCCGCCATAAATGATATTCCTCATTTAGAGGCAGCAAGGTATTTGGTCTCCATGGGATGGCAAGAAAACAAGAACTTGCTCTTGGAGTCTCTAGCTGAAATTTAGGGGGTGTCTATCTAGCCAAAGTGATACATCAGTAAACATCACAATCAGCTTGTGGGGTGCATTTTGGTAAAGCCCTGCAGAAAACCAAGGGGGTTCAGAAAGGTTTGGGGGTGTGCCTCCTCAACTCTGAGTACAGGAACAGCCACCAGCCCCCTGTGCATCGAGAGAGGTCAAAAGCAATCACTTAACCCCAAATGAACACGATGGCAGGAGGAGCCTGTCTTCAATGTGTGAGAATATATGTAATTAACGGGGTCAGGGAAGGGTTCCCCGGGGCAGAGGGCCACACCAGGGGTACACAGGGTGCCCTGGGAAGCTGTGCTCTTGGCACTGGTCCCACGTGGGCCACAGAACCAGAGGGATGCGTGGTCTGATCCCTGCCTGGCAGTTTCTGTGCAAAATGGGGCCAATTTGCTGGGAAGCTTCCCACTCCCAAGGAGGGAAGAGGTGGGCTGCGAGTTTAACAAACATTTTGGTATTTGGAAGTCATTCCCAGCTCTCATTTAACACACAGACTGCATTTCCCGTTGCTAACTGGCAGCAAAGAGCTCATCAACATTTAAATAAGAGGCTTGTTAATGCCAGCGTGAGGCAGGTTTGCATGCCAAGGCTGGCTAAGGTTTCGTGCCAAGGATTTTCTAAGAGAGAATTTCTCTAGGAAACTCCTTTAAAAAGAATTCACTACTGGTTAAAGAGAGCGAGGGCTTAATTTGAAGAGGTGCTGAGCTGGTTAAGTGAAATGGATGGTGCAAGAGCTGAAAGCCTGTGAAAATCAGACTCCAGCTTTTAAATCAATTAACTGAAGAATGGCATGTGGAGTTTTGTAACTGATTATGCTTTTTGCAATGCAATAACTGAAGGAAAAAAAGGCTACACATAATCTCTTCCTTCAGTGTCACTGACTTGCCCATCGATGGTAAATATGTGCAGGTGAGGCTTTAAATGCACCTGTTACCTGAGTGTGGGAATATTAGGCTCTACAAATGGTCAAATGTGCCTTAGTGCAGGGAGGATGTGCAATATTTGGCTCTGTTTTTAGATCTCAAATGAGTCCTGTAAATTAAAGAGCATTTTTACTCTGGGACTTTGTTTTGAGCCTTCCATATGGAGACGAAGTCCTCGTTTCAGAGCCACTGGAGAAGAAGGGTGGCAGTTCTGGCAAAGCTAAAGAGTCCTGTGCTCTATGTCTCTATAGCATGGTTTATTGCCTCTCCTTGTTCCATCACAGAGCAGGAGTAATGTCCGTGGTGTCGGAATATGCACATGGTAATTGGCTTTTGCTGTAATTAAATGCCTCGGTGCCAGTGTTTAATCAGCCGCCAAAGCCGTTTATTGCCTCATATACGGCTGCACCACGAGCATTACCCCTTAATTAGTTGCTGAAATAGTGATGATTTAGCAGCGTCTTTATATTTATACTTTAAGACAGCAGATTCAGTCCAACACCAACAATATGGCAAGATAAAAAAGCAGACCATTCTGCTATGCAATGATTTGGTCTTATTTATTTCTCCTTACCTCACAGAAAACAGTGTCATGTGTAACTCTGGTGACACTGCACTGGAGGTGGTTAGCACTTGGAAAGCAGTTGCTACGTCTCTGCTCTGCTCCAGGGCTGACCTTCTGTGTTTTAAGTGGATTCAGTGTCAATAAAACATTGTCCCCAAAAACTCCCAGCCAGCAGCAGAAGTGTAGTTCACCCTCTCTGACTCACCGTAGCCTGGGGAGTCAGACCAGAGGCAGACCATCTTCCTCACAGGAACTCCCTGGGGGAAGGAACTCCTTGGTGTCACTGGAGTAGTGGCACTTTGTTCTGCACGACCCTGGCAGGTTGTGACACGTGACACTGACAGCAGCAGCAATTCTCCTGACAGCCCCACCCAAACTCCTCTTCCCCCTTTTCTCCCCTTGTTTTTGCAGCCGTGGTGGTGCTGCGTGCTGCTGTGGTGCAGCCACCTGCCATTTTTGGCGGAATGGGGCAGTGAAAGGCCCAACTCACTTGTCCATTCATCTTCTCCAGTTTCAGTTGTCTGAAAGGAAGAGGTCTGGTCTTTCAGAGTCCCTTGACAGTAAACGACATGAGTGAGACCTCTCCAGAAAGCAGCTCACCCTGCCATGAAGAACCTGCCAAAGCTATGTTGGAGGAATGGCCCTGTGGAAGTGTCAGTCTCTCACACAGGGAGCCCTGCTGCTGTCTTGCATTCGGCTCTTCCCTTCCAAACTGTAATTCCAAACCCTTCCCAGAACACCAATACTGGTGTTCTGGGAAGGGTTTGGAATAATACTACTAAGAACAACACTGGGGACAGATTTATCAGCCTTCCAGGTTTCTTTTCCTCTTTGAAAACCACTGAGGAAGCTCAGGAAGCCACTGAAATCTTCTCAAAATTGACTAGAAAGCAAAAGAAAACTCCTTTTTTGACACAGAAGTCATACAGGAGGATAGCCTAGATAAACATCAAGATAAACATCCCATACCCACCTTTCTTCAAAGCCAGGTGGTTAAATCTCCAGTAGCCACAGCTGGAGACAGCCACTGCCCCAGGAGCACACAGGGGTATGACTGCTGCTTTATCTGACCAGGGATGTCACCAACAGAGCCAAAGAGTCACCTCTGCCTCCATCCCTCCCTCAGCCCCGGGATGGCCCCCACCGGCACCTGGATTTTAGATACACTTCACTCCCAAAGCTTTCATTGTCTTCAAAGGATTCTGGTAGCCTTTGATTGCAAGAAAAGCAGTGCCAAAGTATGGAATTAATAGCTCCCCCACCCTTGGCCCTCGCCTCTGGCCCCTGGCCTGCTAATGCACTTTGATTTGTGTGTGGACAACGTATCCCTGGAACTTTTCCATCCTAACAAGTTTAGGAAAAAGTACCTTGTGCTATAAAGGAAGTAATAATATCGAGTTTGGAAAACTATACAGCAGTTTGAATAGACTTGAAAGCCCACACCATCACACTCCCTTTGCTGCCAAGACAAAGCCTGTCAGACTCCCGTGTCCTGTAGGAACAAGCTGCAGTTTGTCCTTTCCTGAGGGAGAACACAGGCCCTTCCCAAAGTCCCCTGGGGAAGGGGAGGAGGAGCTGGGAGCAAGGCTGCTGCCTGTGCCTCCTTCCATGGCTAACAAAGCATCCCCTGGCAATACATAACCTACTAAAGAAGTCCTTCATTTTCCCTGGTGGTGGGAAAGTAAGGATGGGATTTGATTTACAGCCAAGAATATTTGGTCTGGATAGTAGGAGAGACTGTCCAAGGGTGAAGACAACACTGTTATAGAGAGGACTGCCAGGGGAGGTTGTGGGATCTCCATGTGCAGATGTCTCCAAGGTGACAGTAAATGAAGTTTTCTTGGGAATGACATTGAGGGAATGGGTTTAGCTGTATTGTGTGGCTTGGGATCTTTCTACTCTCAAAAATTCTTTTAAGATAACCACTTCTGCTGATAGGGAGAACAGTATTTGTCTCATTTAACCCTTAAAGGCACAAAACAAACCTGTCTCAGATGCTTACCTAAAGAAAAGACGACATAGCTTCTCCACTGACAGGAGGGCCACCTGAGACAACAAAGCTGTCTTCTTCCAGGCTGCTAAAGTTCATGGAAATGAATCCCACCTTGAAGACAATCTGTGCAGGAGATTTCTGAGAGAAAAGGGCTTTTATAAAAAGGTCCAAGGATAGAAAGGGTAGGAAAACAGAGGCTATAAGCAGGGTGCAGGTATTTGTGGAAAAGCTTACTGGGGCACACTGGACTCCCCACTACATGAAGCATTTCTGTCAGGGAGAGCGTTTGGTGCCACACCAGATTCTCTGGCTGGAGAGGTGGAGGTCAGGCTGTGTGGCGACCAGTGACATTTTTAAGCAGATGGGAACAATCCTGATTATTAAACACAATGATAGCCTAGAAACAAGTTTCTAGAAGAGATAGGCTTTGCTAACCACACTTATTTCTACTCTCCCCATATCAGTTTGAATAATGTTTCTCCATTCAGCTGCAGAGCATGATGTCTGGCTCTGCTGTCACCCCATCACAACCCAAATTTGAGAGCATTTGTGGACACCTTCCCATATAACCCAACTCTGCAGATTACTGCATGGGTTAGGAATGGAGTGCTCTCCTCTGCAAAGGCACACATTTTTAGAACAGTGCAAAATTCATCAAGACATGGTCATTATGACAGGGGAGCCTCTCCTGGGACACTTTTGCATCTTTACTTCACCCAACAGTGAAACAGACTCTTGAATTAGGTATGCTCAGGAGCCACACAATGAAATTTTGAACCTAAAAGAGAAAAAGGTGAAGGATATGAAGCATAATTGCAGGTGGAGGCTGGGAGAAAGTAAATACCATTCAACTTGAAAAAATAATTTCACACGCTAGCAAACAAAAATGAAATTTATAAGAAGTTTATTGGATTGGTAAAATGTAATAAAAAAGCATTTGTGATACTTCTTCTGCAAAGAAAAAAGGCATCTGGCGATTTTGCATATTTATTTTCCCTTACAAAACATTTGAAAAGCATAACTGATAAAAAGGATAACAACTGAAAGAGCAGAGCAAAGAGGAAAATACATCTCAATATAATTGGATAATGCATAATAAAAATACAGAAAACACATGCTTAAAACAGCTTTCATTCTCTTACTGTAAAAAGTTATTTTACGTGTTGAATAAAAAATATATGCCAGTTGCTCTGAAAATTGCAGTTTAGAAGAGGTAACTAGCTGAGAACAAAATATATATATCTATATATATTTATAAATATAGAAAATGTGTATATGCTGCATCTGTCCTCAGAACAAATTGGAATAAATGATTTTCAATTCATGCACACAAGTTACCAGAGAAAAAACTTCATTTATTGCCTAGCAGATCGATCCTGTAAGGTGCTGATTGCATTTCCTGAGTGCCCTCAAAGCCCTATAGAAGTAGTCAGTGAGGGAGACAAGTGGCCTGATGGGTTCAGTGACAAGGGAGGCTACTCAGCAGCTCACAGGAGGTGCACTCAGCAATTCACAGGAATCAGGAAAATTCCAATGGCAGCAGGATTAGGCTCCCCATAGACTTGGGTAGTGCTTTTGCTCAGCAAGGAGTGAAATTCTGGTATCCCCAAGCTCTGACAGACAGGAGACCAGTCCTAAAAGCTCAAGTAATGTTACTTCATTAGGACCCGAGGGCATAGAGTGTGCAGCAGAAGCATTCCTCATATAGGAAGTGCTTCCTTGTGCTCCCCCTTCCCCAGATCCCTAGGCTAGTGATTCACATTTAAAAGGAAGATGCTTCCCATACCACGGAGAGCCTCTGTCTGCTGACACCAGACAAGGAGGAGAGTGGCCAGTCACACTCCCTCCCAACTGCAAGAAAGGCAACAATGCAAAACCTTCTCCATCTCATGGGCTAAACCAGCAACCACCACGAAGCTGAAACACCACTCAAACCACGGTGAATTACTGCACATGCAGTACAGATCATGCCTGGTGAACCCTCGAGCAGACAGGTCTGCAGCTGGCAGGGATAGGCCAAAGCATAGCACCTGTGTAGGACAAATACATTCTTGGGGCACTTCCTCCTTGCACTCTGAAAGAGTTGAATCATTCTCCCAGCTTTAGGGGGTTCTCCATGGGGCATGTAGCCAAGAGGAATCCTTCTGGAATGATCTATGTGTGGTTCAGACCCCCTTGTATCAGCCCACAGGTAAAGCCAACATGAGAGATTGGACTCTGAAACATGACAAACCTCTGCTGTTCTGTTCTGTTCTGGAAAGTGACTTTAATAAAACTGCAGAATTAGTACTCAGAGTCTCTCATTTGACTAACTAAAGGGAAGGAACTGCAGGCTGCTCTCCAGTCTCTGACTGTCCAAAACACAAGCTGTGGCATGGGGAAGTTATAGGACCATTAAGGAAGTTGATGTCTCACCAAGGCAGATCCTTTCCAGCAAGACTATGAAAAAGTCCAGGCATTACTTGGCTCTCCCATACCTCTACCAATACACAGTTCTCACTCTCCAAAGAGACAGCAGAGGAGGTCACAGCGGTGCAGTTCAGAGCATCAAAACACCGAATATTTCCCTTTACTGCCTTTCCAATACACCTTGCATTTCCCATCTGATCACAGCAGAGAAAAGTTTGCTAAAACATTATTTTGAGGATTAAAAAAAGAGCATATCAGCCTCTTAATACAGTAGCACCAATCAAACTTTGGTTCACCTTCAGATTTTCTCTTGGCTTTATATAAAAAATGAATGATGGAGATTTTGTAAGAGACAATATTAAGGGAATCATTTCTGCAGATATTAATTACTCTGGAGTTGTGATCAGGAGATGTTTGAGGAGATATACCCAAGTACCTCTGCTACAGAATAGTTGCCCACCAGACACCAGGGTGTGTAAAGCAAGATAAGCTGTACTGATGGGATAAGCCATTGCTTTGCTTATCCCCATGGAGAACAGATGCTCAGGATTAGCCTCTGGCTTCTCTTCTCCATCACCCTCCTAGTTCCCATCCCTGCTCAGCACTAGGACTGTTTCTCTGCTGCCCATAAAGGAGCACAGCAGGTCTCTGAAAAGGCACACAATGAAGAAAGTGGAATATACTTTTTGTAAAGGCAGCCCTGTCAATAGCCTACTTGTCACCTTGCTGGTTGTTCTGCTGAGATGCTTGTCAGGAGCTCAGCTACTTAGGCACATTAGAAATACTACTTTTTAGGTGGATAAAGCAAAGAACTAGATCAGACTTGGGGGACAAGGCACAAAATGTCCATTTGCCAACCTGAAATGTGTTTCCAGCCCACACAGAGCTGTCAGTAAAGCACTGGCAGATGCAAAAAAGCGCCCCAGTTCGGATTTTCAATGGGTACCATCTCAACACAGTTGAAACACAAGCTACAACCTCCGGCTGTGCATTTCAGTGCAAACTGCTCTTATCTCATGCAGCCCTGAATGAAACATTAGCACAAAGGCAGCCTAATTGGAACAGGATCTTCTCCTCCCTCCCTGCAAATCCTCATCATTGCACACAATCCCATAGCTAATGGCAGAGAGAAAACAGCTGATTCTGGCAAAATACTCACACTAGGAAGGCAGGATCAAGCCCTAGGCTGGACGCAGACTCGCCATGGGGAGCAGCACTGGCTGTGGAGGGGATGAGGTTAACCTTGCTCCCTTAGCAGGCCTTTCTCACTTCCATGCTACAGCACTGTGGAAAGCTGGAGCAAATGTTTGCAGAAGAGATGCTGGGCGCTGGCTTAGCTTAGGGATCAGAGGGTGTAATTTTTCTCCTTGTACACCACCAAGGAAGATTACAAAAGCAACAAGAAACTACACTGAATGGCTGCCTCCCTTTCATTTTGAATTCTAAGCATTTCCCCAGTGAAGGCATTCCTCCCATGTAGAATTCCTATTTTAAAAACCTCTCTATATCAGACTGGAAAATATTCTGATTGCATTTGCTGGTTCCAAATTTTAGGTAAGCTCTCCTAGACAGACCTTCTAACTGTTTTCATTCAGTGCCCAAACCAAAGTGGCTCCATACCCTATGGGAACCAGGGCAAGACTACAACTCAACAAATGAGAAGTAAAAATAATGATACCATGAAAAAACACATGGTCCTGATTATCAAAAATGCTGAATAAGCAAAGCTACTATGGAACAAAATCAGCAGGAGACATAGGAACAGCCATTAAAATAAAAAATCAGAGCAATTCTGCCCTTTATTTTCTTGCCACGTTTATTATTTTCACCTCCCTCTTCTCACAGATGAAGTGGGGCAGGCCAGTTCTTTTTCCTTTACAACCTGGCTTTGCTCTCTGGGCTGTCACGCTGCTGGCACAGCCCTGCAGAGACAGGACTTCCAGCACTTCAGGGGAATGCTGAACTGGGGCTGTTTTTTAAACATCAAACTATTCCTGTTCACTGTACACTCTGTTTCCAAAAATAAAACAAGCATCCGAGTCTTTAAACAAGCAGACGGACCCTTTAAAGTCTCATAACAATGTTTTAAACCTGGGGTAAAAGGGATGGGAACAGGAATACATTTTCCTACTAATTGGAAATAAAGAAACTGATGTTTGTGGATATGAAATGCTGGGTAATAACAAATCAGAGGTCTGTTGCTGAGCCCGTTCTGCAGCCAGCCTTTGTGAGAAAAAGACAGCAAGAAAGGGTTTTTTCTTTGCATTGATGAACTTAAAATGAAAGCAGGGGCAATACATGGGAAGGAAAAGGCCAGACAGGTACAGGGCATGGAAATCATTTGCCTGGAGCAACCACAGAAGTAGGCAGAAAAATGGCAAAAATAATGTCTCCTTATTTCCTTAGCCCTGGTTCCTAAAACTAGTTTGGGAATGAACTGGGGGAAGGGGAGGAAGGAGCAGCAATTTGAAGACAGCAGATGCTCCAGTTAAACCATATCTTCCCAAAGAGGAACCGAGGGTGGGGGCAGGGGAGATGGCTATTATTAATGTCCTTCCGTATATAGCAAAGCAGACATCCTGCATAATGGCAACACAATACATCAATAATAGCCCAAGAATAGCTTCCTACCGGTTTTTTCCCCCTGACAGTTAGAAACATAAAGAGAAAAATCAAGCTGCTGAGATAAATAGCTGAGTCTCCACCCCCACCTCAAATTGCCTTGGCATATTTTAAGAGATAAATGGTTCTATGAGAAATTTAAATAGCTTTCTCTTTTCTTTTTTGGCAGCTGCAGGAACTGGGTCAGGTGTAGAAATTATTAATTTAGAAGCCTGAAAAACCCATGTTTGAAACTAAGTTGTTTTTTTTTTTTCTTTAAAGCATCAACTTTCTTAGAAGCAGAGTTACAAAGAAATAAAAAATAATTGAGGGTTTTTTTTAAACAGAAGTCAGGTTAAAATAATGAAATAACAGTGCAAGCTGTAGAAAAGGGACAATTTGTGTAACAGTTTAATGGACATTAAAAGTATCTGTAGTAGATTGCTAATGGTTTTTTTTGCAGAGTACAGTATTTGCCTAATGGCTTTCATTCCTCTTGATCAAACATAGTACTGGGAGTCTGCCTTGAGAAAAAAGACTGGGGGCACCATTCTGTAGCTTTACCCAAAGTTTAGTGCATGTTTTCTGAGACAAGAGATTACTGTCAAAGTGACCAGCACCAAACACTCCTACAAAGAACCCATTATTCTCTTGCAGGTGTCAGACCTGACACCCCAGGGAGCTCATCTGCTTAGAACTGACACCCCAGGGAGCTCATCTGCTTGAGGCTGTGCTTGCTGGTGCTCAGAGCTGGTGAACCTGGTAGTGAACCACGTGTAAATCACTGCCTTCCCCCTCCCACTCCAGCTACTCTTGCTTTCCACATTGATACTAGGATTTGTAACACAGCTTCTCTGCAAGATGCTGAAAGTCATCTCCCTCCTCATGCCATATGGGGAAGGATCTCTTTGCAACCATAAAACCTTGAATCTTAGAGAGAAAAAGGGTCAAATCCTGTAGGAACAGCTCCAAGCAAAGAAATGCTGATGAACTATCTCACAGGAGAGTACACTAGTTAAGACCTGTAAAAGGTTCAAATTTCCAGTCCTATAAAGAACTCTGAGGTCTTGAAAAGTACTCAGTTGGCAGGCAGCCCACTTCCTCTGCTGCACGACTGGTAAAATCCTCCTGTTCCTCGTGCTCTGCCCTGTGTCCCAAATCAGGTGGATACCTGAGAGGGAGGAGGACTCCCTCGTTTGTACTCGCTGCACCTCACAGGGCTCACGGATCGTGCTCTCCTTCCCTTAGTGACCTATCAAAAATTTAAAAAGGTGACAAAGAGCCAGATGTAAGTAGAACTGCAGTGCCTAGAAAGTCAGAGTGCAGATAGGATCAGAAAACAGACTGTAATTACAGGCCCTGCTACTTATTACATAGGCCAGTTGGGCTACATGAGCCTTTGGTGGAAACTTCCTGTGCAATTAATAAAGGAGAAACAGAATACTTTTGCAATCACTTTTCCAGCTTTCACTGTGGGGGTCCAATCCTGCCATCCTGGATTAGCTCTAATCATAGACAATCTTTCTCTGCATAAAATGAAGGCATCTGTTCTGTAAGACTAATAAAAAAAAAAAGAAAAAAGGACAAAACCCTCATTGCAAACCTACACCATGCCATCAAGAAGGAAAGGAAACTGATCCTGATCTCCCCCAGATCGTAATGTGACAATGTTTTCAAGGCATCTGGCAAAAAGGAAGAAGAAAGAAGAATGCTATGAAATATTTAAAATCCTACTTCTGTCAAGAATACATGAGAGAAGAAAGGTGAGTTTGAAAGGGCTGCATTATTTGTAAGGTAAAACTTGAAAGCATCACCTTTTGCATAGAGGCATGAGGTACCCTTGGCCTGAGCCAGAGAGGTCCTGAGAACAAATACCAGGCACTGATTCAACAGGGACTGGTGTGACAAAGTCAAGGCTGGGTGTGAGAGGGACCAAAGTGCTGTCCTGCAACACCCTGGGATGTACCATGGGACATGGAGGGTAAGGACAATGTTGGTAATACAGCAAAATAGCTGCACCTTTGCAGCCAGCAACTGATCCTCCTCATCTAAAGCCTGAATCAGATTTTCAAGAGCATGACAAATGGAGCATCCCCGGGGAGGATTTCTCCTAAAGGCACTTATTTTACTGCTGAGATTCTCACCAAAGAGACTTCCAAGGAAGGGGTGACTACCTTGTGATACCTGAGAGGCATCAAATGACACTTTGCTTTGCTCCTGCACCCAGGATATTGCCTTTTCCAATCTCAAAACCCCACTGGTATCGAGCACCTTCGCAGAAAGATCTCAGCTGGATGGATCCCAACCCCATCACAAGAAGCAGGCACAGAAAAGGGCTGGATGTGCCCCGTTGTCATAAGGAGAGAGCCCCCAAGCAGATGTTCAGGAGTTCAATGCTCAGCTGAGCCTTTTTCTTGGTCACATCCACCTGCCTGCTGTACAGTCCCAGCAGAAACCTTAAGAGACTTCAGGACTGGTACTGGGCATGCAAATGGGACCAAAATCATCCTGAAACGCTGAAACAAAAGACACTTTGGAACAAAACTGGCACAGCCACAATCCCCACAATGCTTGTGTAAGACAGAAATAAAGAATCCTAGAATGTATTTATCAAAAGCCATTTTATGCAGATTTTTCCTTCTGAATATTTAAAACATGGTGAATATTAAACTTCAGAGATTCTTAATATGTTCCAAAGCCCCACGGACCTTTGAAATGCTAGCTCATCAATATGCAGCATCTAATCTTGTCAGGAAAAAAAAAGCAGGGGGAAAAAGAAAAGCTATTCATCGTCTGCACACAGAGGTTACAGTGAGAATCCCAAGGAAAATAAAAAAACAACCAACTTCCAGCATCTTATGCAATAGGTTAAATTTACTCTGGTTGGGAAAGTTTCACTTTCTGCAAGAGAGAAAGTGCCTGTACGTGCATAGCTACTGGAAGCTTCTTCTGAAGTGTGAGGCTGAAACTGTGTAGCTGGATTACAGTAAGTAGTTTATTAAAAAAAAAACAAGGCTTGTGGCTTTGCATCCTGTTCCAGGCCAATGCAGTCTCAGGATCCCCTCTCCAAAGGCCAGCAGACAGTGCGCCACCTAAAAACCCATTCTAGTCCAAAATGCTGTGGTTGAAATGGTTTTGCTTGTTTATAAAGTTTAGTGTTTCGTATCGCTTGCATCTGACCTTCAGCAGAAAGAAAAGCTCAGTTAAATTGTGCAAATATGTACCAAATGGGAGCAAGGGAAGGCAGCCAAAAATGCTGCATGAGCTTTTGCAGGGCTGCAGCCTTTTAGGAGCACCAGTTAGATGAACTGGATGAGAGGCCAAATTGATTTAGGCTCCAGGCAGGAGCTTAAAACACCATGACATCCAAATTCACAAAGAAAATGTTCTCTTACTGCAACCCCAAATTTCCTGCACATGAAAACACTGTTTTCTTTCATCTTTAGGAGATGCTCGTTCTGTAATCCGACATTTAAAAATGAACAAACAAACAGGAGTCAGCTGACAAAGGATTCTTGCTGGTGAATGGAAGTAGGTCACTCTGAGTATTTAGCCTTTACAGTCTGGCTTAATATTAGTGTTGTACACAGAGCAGTAACAAAACTGCACTGGAGACAGGGAAAGACTCTAATTCTGTCTTTTTGTGAAAATTAGCATTAACGTTCTGCATTAATGTGCAATGCCTCCCCAGCACTCGATATCTGGTTAATTAAAAGAAAAACCACAACCACAAAGCAAACCACACACTAAATTAAACAACAACAAAAAACCCTTACTGGTCAGCCTGCATTTAAAGACATCTCAGTATGAGTAATTGGGGAGAGAGGAATTTTCCTGAAGGAACATAAAAGAAAATGAAAGCTCTACATACAAGACCAAATAAAATCTTCTGTCTCTCACGAATGCAAATTCTGGCTGCCCTTTTACACAAACATATTAAAGGAATATAACCGGAGGAAAAAAATAAAAGAGGAAAAGCTAATAAAATCATTTCTGAGGAAAAAAAATATTTAAAAAACAAACTATCCTTCAAACATTTTTCTTCATGGTAAATCCCTGCAATCATGTGGTTCTAAATTACATGGTTAAATATGACTGAAAAAGTAAGGCACAATTTCATAATCATTTTAAAAGCAATAATTATAACAATTTTCTTTGATATCCATATGGCAGGCCACTGATACTAAGGACGCACAAAACTACTTGATTAAAGATCTGAACAAGTTTTTCCAACTACTAGCTACGACTCACAATACCTCAGTGAAGTAAGTAAGAAACCACCCTTACTGCAAAAATGAGTGCACATTGAGGACATGGAAAAAGTGGGTAAGAGAGAGGCTTGTGGACAAGGGGAGGCAGAGGCAGGAAAGCAGAGACACCCCAAGTCTGATGTTCCTGGGGAGGGACTCTAACCCCTGGAAATGTAAAGGTAATGCCACCACTGGGGCTTCTGTTTCCTTCCTCATTTTCTAAAATATCTAGATAGGATTAGAATACTGGACAAATAGCAAAATTAAAAAAAAAAAAAAAGTTTTAACTGGATGCTCTTGCTACCCGTGATAAACCCTGTGCTTCCACACATTAATGAAGCCAAAGAGACCAGGGACATGTAGTCAGGAATAAAACCCAGTGGAGTTATAAGTAGCAACAGTCAATATTGCAGCCTGTATTCCTACTCAGTTATAGCCTCACAAACACCTGACGTGTGTGTGTATGCCACACTGCTCTGCAAGGATGGAACTTAGTTTTTTTCAGGCCACAGCAGAAAATTTCCAGGCTGAAGTGAGAGCTGTTCCTCAATGTCCACCAGGAAACCTACTTGTGTTTTTTCTCTTAGATTTTCAGATGCTGGATGAATGTTATAATTTCACAGCTGTAAAGTCTGTTCTCTCTCAGGCTCCAAATGCCAGTTGGGCAACCAACTGTTGCAAATTCGAAGTTGAAAATGCTGAGGAAGACAGGTAATACTTCTAGAAATGTTTAAGGAAAAATGCCATTCCCAAGCCCAGAAAGGGGATGAAGTTCTATCAATATCTCTTGATTTTCAAGGCAGTTGCTATATAATGTGCTTATATTCTTCACTAATTTCAGGGGAAAATGCCAAACAGAAAAAGACCCCAAGATAAAAACAAAGAAGAAAATTGCAGTTGCCACAGAAAAAGACACTGGCAGTCCCTATAGCCAGCCACTCCACGGCTTTAAGACGGATAAGAAAAATGAATCAAACAGAAGTAACACTGTTATTTTAAGAGTCACATTACTTGGATTGTTCTAACAAAGGAAACAGTGACTTCAAAATTAGCAAAACTAGTTAAAAATAGGGAAAAAACATCTTGTGAAAAGTTTCAAAGCATTTTTATTTCTCCAGGTCCACTATTGAACCATTTCCCAAGAACATTTTCTTGGTTTTAAGTAGAATTTTTTTCCAAAGAAGTTTTCAGAATTGTAACAGAAACTTTAATTTACCAGCAGAAGAAACCCAAGAACTACAAAAAACTTTGAAAGACGACATGGGTCTTTGAGAAATAAAAATATTTGTTAACAATTCTGAAATTTATTTAGATAAAAATTCAGTATAATTTCAATCATAACAGCAAAAACAACCCCCCAAAAATGTTGTGGGTAACACTGCGAAAAGAGAGAATTTCTCTTTTAAACAATGGCCCTTCTGGTATCATCTAATTTAGTGTAAAAATTGCAACCAGCTCTAACTGGAAATAGTGTTCTCACAGCTCTCTTGGTCTGTATTTTACTAACCTCTAGGTTATGGAGCAGTTCTTCCTTCCACAACAAACCCTCAGTTACCATTGCTGGTGTTTTCTTGTGAGAATTTCACCACCATGGCGTGGTTCAGCAGTCCTCTCCAACAGCCTCAGCTTGCAGTACTGAACCTGTGTGAGGTGTTGTCCACCCAGGCTGCTGAACAAACAGCAAATCAACGCTGTGACCCAACTGCAGGAACCAGACACCAACAGACACCAGTCAGCAACTCAAACCCTTTCTGAGCCACTCAGCGCAAGCACCAGGTGTCTAACACTTATCTTTGACACAGGATTTCTCTCAAGAACCTTCTCTTGGGTCCTGTTATCCCTTGTCTTCCAGACTTTCTCAAAATCAAAAGAAACCAGCTTTTATCAAACCTAAGCCAGGCTTGAGCTAACCCCAGCCAGGCAGCAGCTGTAACAGGTCCAAAGAGATTTCAGACAGACTTGTTGCGTGTTCTCTTTAACAACCACCATTTCTTTAAAGACACTTTTTTCTCATTCTTCTCAGGCACATTTTGCTGATAGGCAGAAAGTCAACTTAAGGCCTGTGTTTTGTGAAAGCCTCGCTCCTGCTATCAGGACGAACACTATTATGTAGAGTGACAAACACTTTGGTACTCCCACACCTCTATGATTAAGTCATTACACAAGTGTTTTGCAGCCGTGATAAAAATCTAAGAATTAAAATATTAACACCGCTCCCAAAACCAAAATTAAAGGTGTGTTATCTGATAGGCTAAAAAATTGGTGTGGTTTTCTGTTTTTAAAAGCAATGTTCAATGAATAAAATAAGTGACAATAAAACCATCACATTCACAAAATACTAGTGTTAGCCTTGGGGATATGCTTAAGGATTGGGCTGTAACCAAGGCAACCCGATCTCCTGGAGAAAGTTTAAGTAGACAGTTTTAAAGCCATTGCTCAAAGATACAGTAAATCTGGCTGTAGGGCTACTTGTGACATATGGAAGGTGCCACAGCCACCCAACACAAAGCACTCATCTTGTAACAACTCAGCCTCCTGTCATCCAAATGTTACATTTGATCAGCTGTGGTGTTCTCCTGCTGCTGGCATAAGAGTGACACAGGAGCCATTTCCTGTGTTCTGGGTAATTTGATAGAAATTTGACTGTGCCCACATCCTACCCAGATCAAACCTGTGTGATTAGGGGATAAAGAACCAGTCTGGTATTAATGGCTTATGTCACACCATGCAATGGCTTTAAGTCTGCGCTTAAACAAACCCCAGGGACTTAAATATTTTGCTAAATTAGAACCTGATCCTGGGCCCTGTCTGGCCACACAAATCATGGGATCAGGCCCAACTTGCCAACAAATGCTAGGCAAAAACAAAGCAGCATAAGCAAAAACTGCAGACTTGAACAGAAATGTTTGTGTGATCTTCCAATTCTTTCTGAAAGGAACAGTTTGGACATTACCACAGCCACAGATGATGTGAATTTTTGTCATGGCTAAGAAGGTCCAACTTTAAAAAAGCAAAGTCTCTTTGGCAAAAAGACTCCTTCTTTGGAACAGATAAACATGATATATTATAAATATGTGATAAATATTGTGATGAAGCCATATCCCAGTGGTTCTTAAGTGCAATTGAGAGAAATCCCACCAGCATTTCCTAATTAAATCCTGAAGCATCAGTGGGGAGATTTCCATACACATGTGGGTGATGAGAGCCTCTGTGATGTATATACAATATCTTTCAATTATATTTATAGCAATTTTGGAAAACAAAATCACATAGAATAAAGAAGAGGGTTTTGGACACTCACTCCTTCCAACATGCAGATGGCTTTGGTGTCTAGGGGTGAAAAAAACCCCATCATAGTACCTTTGCACAGATGTGTCAGGTCTAGAAACCAGCCACAGCACCTCAAACATCAACACTGTTCAATCTTTGTCAATCATATTTCATCCATGAAGTATTTAATGCTTGAAAAGTTTGGCTCTCACCTCCCTGCATGCCAGCCCGACTCACCACAGAACTCTCATAACAGAGAGGATTCAGAGCTGGATCTCCTGGCTGGCCACATGCATTGAAATGGGCTGGAGTCCCAGGCCTACATACCAGCAAACTTTTCTGGAAAGAGAAAATTGAGCTCCAGAAATCAGTAGTTTGGGCTAACCTGTGACTAGTTTAATCCCTATAATGTCTCTGGGAAACTGCAAAGAAGCTGTCTCATGCAGAGGGCAGAAGACAAGGAGCCATATGACTTCTTCCAGTCCAGCTTATGGCATGGCCAGAATAAGCCCGAAGGCTCTGAACTCGTGTCCCCCTTAGTCTAGGCCACATTCTGCTGGAAGGCACAGCAGCTTGTTCCCATCAATTACCCCAGTGTTATTCAGGAGAGTCTCATCAGCCACTTGATTAAACGCTCACAAGAGTAAGAAAGACCAGAGCTACCTTTTCTGCCTGATGAATGCCTTATTCTGCACCCAAATGCATCACATCATCACCTGTGCTTGTATCCCAGCACTGACCTCCCCTGTTTTTGTAGGGTTAGTTCAAACTAGATTTGCTCAGTATTTGCAAGGTTTTTTGGACTGCTGGTGGTGCAGACTGCGTGTCAAGAAGCGAGCTCAAAAGGACCTTACATGCCACGGCTCAGGGAGCAGGAGCCCAGGTGGAACCTGGTGGGAGCCAGGGTGCCAAAAAATCTGTTTATGTCTGAGGCAGTAACATTCTTGCAGGCCAGGGTAGAAATCCAGTATAAAAAGTCAAACTGCTTCATCACAGCCCCTGTGGTGGTGAAGGAAGTCTTCTGCTCAATGATGCCACCCTTCTACAAAGAAGGATTCATTTCAAGCTGTGAATTTTGGGAAACTTCCCTGACACTGGTGAAGTTTGCCAACATATAAACCATGTAAGGAACGGAGGTTTCAGACTGCTATTTCTGCATTTGAATTTACCACAGACAGCTGAAGCTACTGAATATCACAGTGCTCTTCCAGAAAGGTTAGTGCTAAACTGAAAAGAAATGCATCATTTTCAGGAGCTGCAGTATCACAATTTTTCCTTTGTTTCCTTATCAGTTCAGCTAATCTAACTTTTCAGCATTAGTGTATATAATTGTTCTCTATAACAAAATCCTGACACAAAGAGGAAAGCACCAAATTCTTATTGTTTTTCAGTGGGATGCATGAAAATATCTTGTAACTTACTCTTGAAAAGTGCCAGTTTGTCACATATATGGTCAATCAGCCTGCAACTGTTTCAGTTCTGCTTCTTAATTTAAGTGCAAATAAAGGTATTTTCCTTGATTACATCTGCAAATAAGATATTAATGTCAATTCAGTGATATGAAAATTACTCCCTCACTATGTAATTTGCACCTTAGTTATTATGGGTTTCATGAACAAGACTATTATAGCTGCTCAGAATGCCATGGATTTCTAATTTTTTGATTTGTTTTTAATTAGCCAAACTAAAAAAAAAAACCACCAAAAAAAACCCCCCAAACCCATGATCATGTGAGAAAAAGGATTATCTATGCCCAGGTTTTATTTACCTTGGCCTATATATTAACTTGGACTGAAGATGAAAATGCTGTTGCTGGCCCAGCACTCTACCGCCATGAATTTCACTAAAGGCAAGTTATAAGTGGCTGGGATGAAAATGGAAGAGGAAAGAATGGCATAGTGAAGGGCTTAATACCTTCTTTAGCTTTCTTAGGACGAAAACTGAACATGCATTTAGCAGAATTTTTTTGCTGTTGTTGAAACAAGATCTGAGGTTTTTTATTGAAAAATACAGATCACATGTGTTAACATCAGAGTAATGAGTATCATCCCAAAGCCCGATTCAATCCCTGTTACTGTTGAAGGAAAATCCTCCCATTGCAGTAACAGGAGATGGAACAAGACTTTATTCCTGAAATGTCTACCCAGAGACCAACACTGCCAGTGGTCCCACTAGAATGGGCTGTATGAGAGAGTGGCATAAGATTTTTTTGAGCATCGCTTTGCACTGCAGTTCTGTGTAGTCATTTTTTTCTTTTTTTAACCACTGGGATTTCAGAAATGTGTTTCCAGCCCCACATCCCTTAAAGATCTTCTCAATGGACATGACAGGCTTATGCCTCTGGTAAATCAAAAGCATGCTGTGTGTGTGTAGTGTGTAGTGTGTGTGTAGTGTACAGTGTGTGCAAGCTCACATCTTTTTGTGATTGCTCATACATTGTGAATTGGAAGCATCACTGCTGAATAAATTTATGCAATAGCTAAGTAGACTTTCATGAGTAAAAGAAAAACCCTACTGAACTGGAAGGGAGTGGAGACAAGTAAGGGCCTGAGAAATAACCAATCTGTGTCCCAAGGATACAAGATCACACCTACATTCAGGTGCAGTACAGTTGCAGTTGCACTGTTTGTGTTAATGCTGGGTCTGCTCTCACACCTTCTAGGACAGTGGAGCTGCTTCTGCTGGTGACACAGATCCTACTAAAGTACCAGCAGACATTGAAGTCCCATTACTTCAATGAGAGCTGGTTAGGTTCTCAAAATAGCTTGGGAGAAATAACTGTCTCAGCCATCTTTCACCCTCTACACCTTCATGTGCTTCTTAAGAAACAGGAATCAAACACAGAAGCATAGTCAGGACCATGTTCAGACCTCCTTCCACAGGCAGATAACTTAGGTGCTGTGACTCTTAACTCCATCAGCTGCAGACAGAGCAGCTGCTCTGACTCACTCACTGCCCTTCTGAACAGTTGTGTCTAAATTAGGTGCCTGTCATGGGCAGTCTGAACATGGCCTCTCAAACTGCCCTCTTGTTCCAAGACCTTCCAGTTTTACTTTTTTTTTTCTTTTTTTTTTTCCTTTTTTTTTCTATAACAGAGATTCAGACCCTAGGCTGGAAAGAAATCATGCAAAGCTTGTGCAATATCCCCCATTGGGCATCCTGGGGAGGGTCACAGTTGATTCTCAGAGATCAGTGCTGGCCTTGGCAGTCAGAGCCTGGATCCGAGCAGAGTTGCAGGTCTTACAAAGGATGTGCCCGTCC
Source organism: Acrocephalus scirpaceus scirpaceus (assembly GCA_910950805.1). NCBI lineage: Eukaryota > Metazoa > Chordata > Aves > Passeriformes > Sylviidae > Acrocephalus > Acrocephalus scirpaceus. The sequence goes on along the minus strand of OU383781.1, from coordinate 10,673,300 downwards.
AGAGGGTAACAGCCCTGATTGTCCCCTTCAGACAGGAGGCCACCACAGTCCTAGGAAATAAGTGAACAGGAAGAACAAAGTAAATATGAAAGAGCAAGACTAAGCAAAGAATCTATTAGTCAAAGAAACTGTCTCCTCACTCTCCACCTTGTAACAGAATCCAGCCTGAGTCAGCGCAAAGCATGAAGCTGAGGTATGTGATGTCTTTTACGATTAAGCCATTTTCTGATAAGACACAATGCTGCAGAGAAGATGGGTTCCCAAGCTCTCTGCTGAATTTAATCCAATTGAAAATAAAAGGAGATTATTCCCTTCACATTTCTGAGGAAGCAAAGGTCTTTAGCGTTGGAGAAACATCAAACTGAAGCACATATTTATTAATTCAGAAAAAGGATAAAAAAAGAAGCATCACTGGGAAAAAGTTTAGTACCAATATCTGACTATAGGTAATCTCCTTTGGAAGAGTTAATGCCACGAAGTTACAGCCTCCCTTCTAGGGGTGGCAGCTAAGCAAAGTCCCTGCCTGTCTCCCCTTACCAGAACTGTCACCATTGTATTACAATTGGCCAAAAAGGTTTTGGCAAAAACAAGGATGTCAGACAGGAACATGGAAACCCCACTACAAGGTCCCCAAACCTGCTCCAGAGACCTCAGCCTATAAGCTTTAAGGCTGAGTATAGCTGCTAGGAAAGTTGGGAATTACTCCTCACTATGTGATCAAGCAAACATTTGGTGCAGGACTGCTGATGGATCCATGTGTGTGAAAGTCTGGGTATCTCAGCAGCCAGCATGGGGACATGCTCTATGATGAATTAGGCTCTACAAAATTTAGTGTTAGAATGCCCCAGTATCTTAAAAAATAAAGGGCTTAAGTAATGGGCCAATATATACCCTGAAAGCCAAGGTCAGATTGAGAATTGAACCGGATGCCCCAAGTTTCGGCTTAGACCTTTAAACCTTAGTCTATCCTTCTTTCTGATTAAGGTTATTAAAACCTGCAACTGCAATAAGAAATATATTTAGTCTCATTTTCTTACCCTGCCATCTGGCTGATGTATTATCCAACAAGTAACACTAGCACTGAAGAATTCTTGAAGGTTCCCTAACACAGCTGTTCCCACATGCTAATTGCTTTAAGGTGATCTTTATTCTCTGTCTTCAGATTCTTCCCATCAAAATTACATGAAGTGTGTAATGAAACTGAACAGGAAAAGTAGCATAAAAAGCACTGCACAAAACAAGAATGATCATGTTTATGTGTCCATTAAAATTCTTCAACCCAGAGCCATATGCTGAGTTTCCTGTACAATCTTGCTCAAATCCTAACATGCATTAGCTTTCATTTTAAGAACATAAAGATGAGCTACACTTGTGTCCAGGCCATAATTTATGAAGTTCTCAAGTATTAAGCTCTAATTGCCTGAGTCACATTCTTTTGCTCTTCTAATGAACCTGTTATAAACAAGGGCCCTGATTTTCCTCTCATTTGCACGGATATAAATGAGGAAAAATTCCTTGCTTGCTGAAGTCAATGAAGTAATTTGATTGTAGAGCCAGTGTTACAATAGGGTATGCCTGTCGTGTGAGCAACGTGAGGGGGTGAGGAAGTTAAGGCAAGCCTTGCTTTCTGTCCCTGCCATGACTGGAATACCAACCTCACACCGGTAGCACTGCACATGGAAGTCACGATCCAGGGCAACAATGCGCACGGTCTCCTCTTGTCCTGGGGCTGGCATGATGGGCTCCTTACACACAGAACATCTTGGGGCAAATTTCCTGAGGAAGCAAGAGACAGGCACAGTCATCCTCAAACTTGGAGCAAAAGTTTTTGTTAACTGGACCAGCCAGCCAGAGATGTGTGCATTTGTACCAACACACACACACACATGTATGTGCACACGCAACACAGGCTGGAGCTCTGCACAGCTCTCTCCCAGGAAAAAACCAGGCAGGAGCACTTTAGTTTTACAAGGCAATTTCAGGCATGCAGGATATTAAAGAACATTTATAGGAGAAGACTTACAGAACTTCTGACAGGCAGTAAAGCATTTTGCCTGCCCTAATTAACAACTAAAGAGTGAATGACCCTTAATTGTGGCACCTATGCACTGACACAATCCTCAGCCTCTAAGATAATCCATGCAAATCCCAAGATTAGAAAGATGACCACAATCTGATAAAGAACATCCCTTGGAAACAAAAATCAAACTATTAAAATTTGGAGATTGGAACAAATAATTTAAAAGTCTGAAAAGAAATGGTAAAAAGAATTACCTTGCACTAACACTAATTTGTTGAGGTTTATGCCATCCACTTTAAACTTCCAACTTTTAATAAATACCTACTTTATTTCTTTAACACTGGCTAGCCTCTGTTCTAGGTAGCCTCTCAAGGCATCAACCATCTTACCCACTTATGCACACAGAAGCACATTTCTGGTTGTGCTCACTCTCAGACAAGAAGCACCAGGGCAATTCTGACTTGCTGCATTTTCTAGCTAAACCCAACTCAGTTATCCAACAGGGTGTTGTCCAGGCTTGAAAGGGTACAGGTCTAGGTGCAGAGACCCCAGTGTTCTCTCTTCCAGTCAGCCTGACTTCCAATCGTATAGTGACAATAACTCACTGCATGAAGAGACTGACTTGAAGCAGGGTCAGCTCAGGGATCAAGAGAAGCAGAGCCCTTTCTTTTTCCCTTCTATTGCTCACCATATGCCCTTCTGGATAATTCACCCATGTTCTGTATTCCCTCTGGTTTTGCTCCCCTCAGGTCCCATGATAAGTGGCCATCTCTGCTCTTAGGCTTGGGAATATTTAGTCTGTGGTGAATCTGATGTTTTCCTTCAGAACCTACTAATACCAGTTTCCTGGCTACAAATTCTGCCTGCAAAAAAGGAAACCTACACCCACAGAATCTGCTGCCATGTAATGAGAGTCAGGGTCAGGGGCTGTGGAATGACAGAGGGCAAAGCTTATGGCAAACATCAGAACACAAGGAGATCAAAGGCCCTTCTCTTCTGAAATGCCTAGTAAGGACTGACTCTGCCACCCTGCCTGTCACATGAACCACCTCAGAATTAACTATCTTAGAAAAGAAAAAAAAAATCTATCTGTACTAGGAATAAAGAAAAATATTAATTTCACTGGCAGCAGATGAAAGATGCCTATGTAGCTGTGATCTAATGAAAGAATGAATTAAACAGTGGCTATAACGAGTGCTCTGAAAAATAACTTAAATGGATCATGATATGACCAGAGCTGTGAAGGCAATTAATTATGTGCTGCTTTATGCAGGCCCTTCCTTGTGCCATTTAGCTCAAATGTGGTACTTAAAAAATACTTCAACATTTCTTTGTCCAGGCTACTGTGAGTAATTCATTATGAGACAAATATTATCTCCCAGGATCCTAAAATCATTCCTGCAGATTTCAGGGGATGTGGATCTGTTACTGTGGGGCCTGAGCTTGGGGTAGCTGAGTGACAGTGTGAGCATCAGCTACAGTTTTATTATCAAGAGGATGTAGATATAGAACACTCAGCCTCCAGATCAGGAGGACATGTCACTGCTAATCAATTGAAACTAGGCTGGCCAAAGTACTGCAAAATGTGTGGTTGGCCAAAGACATTCCAAGTGTCACATTGGGTCTTGTGCTATTCCCGTCACCTTCCCCTCAATCCTTCACTCAACAATTTTTATGTCCTCCCTTGCATTGACAGCCTCCCACTTTCCACTCTCAGAGCCCCCAGGTCCGTATGCAGTCCCTGCCAAAAGGCTTCCATGTGGGGCATCAGCTCTCTTTCTCCTGAAAGCATGTGAGTCCTTGGTCTTTGGGGCATTGGGAAGGGGCACTCTCCAAATTGTTGAGTGGATGTGAGAACAATCCTTCATGTGCTTAAGTGGTGCATAAAAGTCCTGTTGGGCACGTGCTCAGGACCACATTTTACCTTACACACAACTGGTGGCACAGAAAGGCAAAGCAACACAGCAGCTGCCAATTAACCCAGCCTAGCTGAGCTACAGGGAACATCCTCCTGTTGGATTCTAGCATGCCAGTTAATTGTGCCTGCTTCCCTTTCTGTCAAGTCAGCCAGCTTCTTTGAGCTTTCAGACCCACACAATGATGTCAGGAGGCTCTAATTAAGTCTACCCCCTTAGAAATTAAGAGGTAAATGGTTGAGATGTAAACTCACATTTGTCAGTATTGATTTCATCTTTTAATTGAGGGGTGTAATGTATCTGTCTTTTCCATGCAGGGCAAACATTTGTGCTCTGATTATATCTACCTGTCTTCCCTAGATTAGTTGTGATGATGGGGGTGGAAGCGTGTCAGTGACAGAAATTACTTGCAGCTATACCTTTCAACTTACTTTAAATAGCAGTTTCACTATAAATTATTACCAGGGCTGTATTTTTAGTAGCTTAAAAAAGCTAATTAGCAACTCGAAACAAAAGGAGCTGTGAGCAGCCTGTGGCCACTGAGATCCCTCTAGGAGGTAAGCAAACACCTGCAGAATGCAAGAGGACAGGACCTCTCTTATTTGCTTAGTGGAAGAAGCAAGGAGGTGGTGATGTGAAAGTGCAGGTAGAGGCAGTGAAGAGAAACATGCACATGCACAGTGAAAAGCAAGGGGAAGGCAGAGCACTTAAAACAGAGGGACACAGAGGTTATCCCTCAATTCAGCTCTAAGCAAAGCAGAGATCAAGCAGAATCGTCCCCTAACCAATTAACTTTGTGTGCCACGGAGTGCCTGCTTGGAGCAAAGCTCTCCCTACTATTTAAGAGCCTTGGGAGGAAGTGGCATAGGGTTCGGGATTTCCTGAAAGTTCAGTCTGAAAAAGGAGAATTTTTAGGGGCAAAAAACAAAGACAACAAGCAGAGCACTGACAGCAGCTTAGGCCTTACTTATGGAAATCCTCAATGCAGTGGATGTTGCCACCAGCATCCACAGTGAAGGGGATCCCATCCAGGCTGCGGTGGCACATCACACAGGTGAAGCAGTGGGGATGGTAGGCCTTCCCAGTGGCTCGGAGGATCCTTTCCATGATGGGCTTTGCACAGACACTGCATTGCTCCAGTGTATTCTGCAGAGAAAACATACACAACAGATGTGAGCACCATCTCAGCAGGACACTTACAAAGGTCAGCTGGGTTGGAGGCTGCTGCTGGTCTGTTTGGAAGCTTTAGGTACCTTCTTTTAATTTCTTCTAGATAAAGTGCAGTACAGTCAACAGTTGTCAAAGAGTATGATAACAGCACAGGACATGGGTCAAGCCTTTAGAACAGTGTGGGAACACAAACCAGAGCCTTCTCTCAGCAGCTCTGACAAGTGATCAGAGATGGCTCATCAGGTGGGTTATCTGAGACACAGAAGTTTCTGTAGCCAGGAGCACGTGAAGGAAGGAGTTGTGCAGCCAACACTCCTGGGCTTTTGCCTCTGGACTGCCCAGTCTGAGCAAGCTTTTGCTGCAGAGTTCATTAGAGACAAGTTCCACAGAGGGCAGTGCTAAACTGAAATGCAGACTCCTGGGGCTACACAGAGACCCTCTAATTACTTTGCCAATGCAGATCCCATAAAAATATCTTTATCTGCCTTGTATGAAAATCTTTATCTTCCTCTCTCACCACAGAGAATACTGTTAAGTCTGGGGAGAGAACAAAGCAGTGGCTGCAAGGAAAGCATCCACAAGGACAGGAGTTCAGGATGACTTAAATGCTTCACTTATCTCTGGCCCACGATGTTCGAGATAGTGACTGTGAAATGCCAGCTCTAAGGCCATGATCCTTGCTGCACAAGTTCTACATACTAGCCTACTCCTAAAGTGCTGGAGCCAAAAAAATTCCCACTTTTCAAGTGAGGTCCATTGAATGATTCATCTCACTTCAACCCTCACTCACCCTTGCAGTTAATTATAGAAACACCAAGATAATTTTGTTTCAGATGGTTGTCTGTGAGCCACACCAGCCCTTCTGACACCAACTGGGTAACCATTTCAAAGCAAGCACTTTAAAAGACACATGCCACAAATGGAGGATGCAAACCACATAGATATAAACAATAAATCTGTGGCAATGATTTGGATAATTTCACTGGACTTTAGAAAAGCAAACTTCACCTACTATTCTTGCTTGATGCACCTGAAGTTATCAAATAATTTTATCAACCAGCCGATGCATCTTGGGTGAGGTAGAAAAATCTATCATTACACTATTGATTATTATTTAGATAGACAGAAATAGGGAGGGGGGGGAAAAAAAGGAAAAAATCTAACAGAACAGAAATATAAAAAGCAGCTGAAAGGCAGATCTTGTTGACAAACAAAGGAAAGCTAAAGTTCTGCTTCCCCATGCAACAAAATTCCCAGGGAAAGTAGTGCTTTGACTGACTGGATTGTTATTGCTTCTTTGAGCCAGTATTCTCAGGGGCAAGATCCAGTCCTTACATGTGCAACCAAAATGTATTGTAAGGAGATGAATCACCCAGGAGCTCAGAAGGTTCTACACTCACACATTTGCTCTCAGACATTATCTCTGGGCTGCACGTCACTGGTAAGGTACAAACATAGAAATACATGGGTTCCTATCACAGGATCAGAAGGATTGTTTTTGGAAAGGTCGACATGAAAAGTCCTGAATTTCAACCCGTATGAGAACTGCCTCATGCATTTGTAAGGCGAGCACAGCCAGACTAGCATCGAATTCAGGCTGGATTTTGCTTTATACCTTGTAATAATGGGCAGGAAAGAATGACTGCTGGCTTTTCTGTCTGCTTGCTGTCACCATCACCATCATTATAACGGTGGCTGGTATGCCAGAAAAAGCAAGGTCAATAATTTTCTCCATGGAGAAATAACCTGGCAGATTTACCATTTTGCTTTGCATAAGCAGATCGCATCATCTCGGTTGCATCCATGCGGTTCTCTGCGTTTTTCTGCCAAGGAGGGAAGGCAGGATACCTGCGGATACTGATGGAAGATTGTGCCATTCCTAAGGCATTTGCCATGAAACTTTCTGAACACACGCCGGTATGGAGCATTTGCCTCACCAAGTCACTGCTTGCCTCATTTCCAACAGTTGCCAACAACAGAGGCCAAAGTAGAGAACAGGGTAAGCAAAACACAGAAATTCCTTGGGATTTGCTTCCAGTCTCCAGTGATTACTGGTTTAGGGACTTCCTGAGTCAGAGCTTGGCTTCTCCATACTTTGCCTCAAGTGGATGCTTCTCCCATAAACTTTGCTGATTGATTTTTGAATTATGATAAACACTGATCCCCCACAACATGACTGGGAATTCCGTGGCTTACTTCCACGCTGGGGACTGATCTGTTCAGCACTTCCCTATGTCTGCTACTGCAGCCCACCCAGGACTGTGACCAGAGCAGGCACCTGCAGCAGCAATCCACACTGCAGAGGGGTCTAGCACCAAACAGCATGGCCTGGAACTGCTCCCACCACGGATCCGATGTCACTCCCGCTCGTGCATTTCGGGCACACAGGGCTCAAGCCCACAAGGGATCAGTCCAACAGTCCTGTCTGACATCCCACGTTAACACTGATCAGACCTGAGAAATTTATTCTTTTCATCCTTCCAAGTCTGTACCAGTGAGGAAAAACAAAGTCATTAGTCTCAGACTCCAGCTCACTCCCTGTCTGGGAGTGTATTTGCTTAAGCCTCTCTCCTTGCTAGAACCCTGGCTGGCTCAGAACCTTCTCTTCAAGGTGTTACCAGATGATGCCAAAGGGAAAGCTTCCTTGATTCACACCCATTTGACATCAGGTTGCTGTAAGGCAGGATTTGGCCTGTGAAGCTACCAGGGTTTTCTTTGATTCTGTAATCAGGTTATCCCACATGCCTAAGTGCTGCCCCAGCAGCTAACAACCTGCACAAAGGTATTTCTGCACATTATGGGAACAGCATCCCTGTAGGATTATAAGTTTGGCTTCTTGATTTGCTGTCTTTCACAGTTATTCTAACTCTCCTAGCACCTCCTGGAGCTTTCAGACCTTCAAAAAGCCAAACAAGATGAAGGAAAATGCCTAACAGGTCTATTTTCCTTCTTTTCTCTCCAGCTGTTGTTGCAAGCCTACTCTGTAATCAACAGGTAGAGCTGAATGCATCTGATGAGCTACACTGTGAGCTAAGGCAAGGCACAAAGAAGAAAGATGAGAAACAGCTAGGAAAAATCAGACCTAGGGGTTGTGGTCACATTCATGTCATAAGAATATAGACCACAAATCTAGTGTGGGCTGAGGATAAAGTTTACCATTCTTTTCCCATATTTTCGGCCAAGAGGCAGGGAGTGCCCTTGTGTCTCCAAATCCAACTAATTTTTTGGGGGTTGGAAAAGCATAGGGAAGGAGCCATCCATTCCTAAATGGAAGGTTGGCACAATGTTTAAGGCTGAGTCTGGGTCCATGTCTCTTGAGGGCAGAATATCCATGGCAAAGAAAAAGACTCTCACATGGGGAGAATAATGCACCCTAATACCAACAAGAAAAATAACCCCAAGCAAAGATACACTAAAACACAAAGAAAGAACTGTAATGATGAGGACATCATGAATCATCTTGCAAGTTAAAATTAAGAGACTTAAACATGTATAGCACAATCAGTAGCAAAGTGGGAACAAGCTGCTTGGGAGCAAGCATCTAGCAAGTGGTGGTTGGAGTTGACCTCCCTAGGGCAATACTTGTCCCTTCAGAAACCACAGAAAGCCAAAGGGAGTTGCTGTGCAGATTTTAGGTTTAAACATGGGACACAAAGTAAAACCTCCAGCTGCTGGGAAAGACTTCTGGGTTACAAGAGCCATGGAAGACTGGAGCTGGGGAGTGTTTGAGCCCTCTCCTGAAAACTCACATTCCAGATGGCAAGGTGGCAGAGGCTTTAGGGAGCAGAGGTGCAGTGACAGCCCATGGGCTGCAGCTCATCCTGCAGCCCTAATGCTGCACATTATAGCCCCTCCTAACCAAACTTGGGGGACAGCAGTAACTCACAGTATTATGCCAGCACAAGGACTCTCCCACCATGACCCAGCAATGAGTGCAGAAGAAAAGCCACACAGATTAGTCATTGCTTATTCCGCATTGGCAATTCATCCCAAGCTCTAATGAACATAAATAATGTCTCCTGCACTCTGAACCGAGTGAGCAGACCGAGGAGAGCTCACGCACAGGGATATGAGCATGGTATTGCTTATTTTGCTGGGAGAGGGGAGGGAAGTTGCTGGAATAAATTACACTGGCAACTCATGCACAGGGACACAAACTCACTTTCTGTAAGCACTGCAGAAGAAACACATTTTTCGAAGTGACTGAGCAGAGGAGATGGTTTTAAGCTGCACGAATGAAATGTGACTGTTGTGCTAAAAACAGGCACATGGTCAAATACTATAGCTGAACTGTAACTTAGTAAAGTGTGGTAAGTGACATGCTTTAAATCTTGTGACTCCGTCCTTCATTTCCTTAGACAGCAAGGAGAGCAGAGCAGCAGACATTTTCCCCTTTGTGGGATATTTTTTAAGGCTTGAAAATGTTTCCATACTTAAGTGAAGACAGAACACTTTAATCTCAAGAAGCCTGGTGGATTTATAAACCTCAAATTAGATCAGGTCAATTGAAAAACTGCACTTCAAAATAATTGCAAATGGTTTCATTTAGGTTTGGGTCTGAAAATATATAGTTGTATTATAAATTAAATATAAAGCAGACAGTAGTGGAGGGGTTAAGTGTCAAGATGTAATTTCAACACTTTCAAACACTTTTTTGGCGTTATTTCTAGAAAAGGAAAACCAAGACCTTATTTCCACCCAAGGCTCCCCAGCTGCTATCTCCACAGATGGGTTATATCTTGGCAAACATAACATTTAAGTCAGTAATAGCCAGCATGAAATTCCTTCCTGCATGTCTGAGGAGAGAACTTGGGCATGGGTTAACCCTTCTCACTTCACCTGACCAGCTGCACACATTATTAGCAGAGGGTGACACTCCCCTTCTTGCTGCTCTGAGGGGTGCCTCCAGCAAGGGAGAGCACTGCAGAAGCACCTTGGCTGGTGTTTTGACTTTCAGGTCTTGCTGCCATAGCTGCATCTATGTTGGGGCAAGAGATGTAACCCGAGATAGCCTAATTCAGACACAGAGGTGAGCAGTGAGACTGTCCTTTAGATGGTATAGCTTGATTTGCTGGGAGATGGAAAGGAAGATACAGGAATAAATTACTTGGGCAACTCTGCAATGTTACCAGCATGCTGGTAATGGGTCTGAGCTGTGCTGACAGCTACCCCTTGCACAGTGCAGACTCAGGCTCTGGAGGTTACTGTATTCAGTGGCTTTCAAATCATTCTTCCATTCGGCTCAGTTTGTAGTGGCTTTCCTAGCACAGTAGCAATACCACGGCTGGCATGCTTCTCCTCTGCTGGAATTCGCTTTCCCTGTCAGGAAAACTGAATTCAGCTTTGTAGTTTTGGACTCAGAGCAGCTGGAGGTCAATCTGGCAGTAAGTCCTCTCAGCATACAGGATGGAGGAGTCCCTTCCCCTTGCCCTGTGACTATTAGAGAAAGGCTAGATATATTTCATGGCTTATGTTAGTAGCAAAGATAACAATGGCATGCAACTAAGTCCACAAATGTGCAATAACAGAAAGGCCACGATGAAAAAGGAACAGTGCTTGAGAAATGCTTCTCAAATGATAAGCAGATGTCAAAATATGCTCTACAGTGAGAGGAGAACACAGCTCCATTTTTCTTATCAAGTGAAGGCTGAGGGATGGCTTTGCCATTGTCTGTGCACACCAAAGGCTGGAATGCAAACTTAGAGAAGGCTGCTGGGCCTGGCAGGCACACAAGCTAGCTGTACTACCTGCAGAAAGGATTATATTTTTAATGCTGAATGTAACTGATGTTTGGAGCAGCAGAGGCAGGGACTGGGTGACTTCTCTGATGCTCAGTGCCAGTTTAGATAAAGCCTGCATCTCTTTCTAGCACCACCAAGCTGAGAGTGAAGGAATGTCAGGGTAAACAATCTGCTCTGCATTATGCTCAATGTCCAACCACAGCCACACTGACTCCTTCCAGCTATAAATCCCCAAGAAGCCCCATGTTGGAAATTACTTAAATAATTTCTGGCACTCAAAGCTACTCATCTTCTGTACATTCATCTGACAACAGAGATCTTTGTCCCTTTAAAATGGCAGAGCCTATGAACGTAAGAAATGAGAGAACTGTCCTCTAAACTGGTAGGCTGTAAGACAAAATGCCTGGACTTCTGGCTTTTAAACCAAGTAGCTGCCATAGACAAAACATTCCCATGCTCTGTGCCTCAGTTGGCCTGTAAATAAAATGGCTGTAGAAGTTACATATCACAGTGAGAAACTGGATATTGTTAGGTTTGATAAATACTTGTGAAGTAGTCTGTGTGCCTAAATGGTTACTTAATGGAAACAAGATATAATTAGCAGAAAAAATTAAATTCTTTTATCTGTAATGACTTGCACACATCTCTAAAGTCAACTTTGGGTGGTGCAGTACCAGAGAACAGCACCTGAGCTGTTATTCAGAATACTCCAATGAGGCTACAGCCATTTGCAAGAGTAAAGGAGTTTAATACTAGACTTACAGTTGACTTTAAAATAGCATGGAGAATGAAAAAGTGTATGCATATGAAATTCTTTTCAGCAACAATAATTATAGTTGCATGGAATACTACACTAAGCCAAACAATTGAAAGCATCCTTAGCAACTGCTATTTAGAAGAACATTGTCAAATATTTTAGTAATCAGCTCCAGTCCCTTCAGTAATTTTCTAGTGAAGCTGCATTTCCAAAACTCCTCAGATCTTGTCTATTGCCACCAGGAAAGGGGAGCTGCATGCTCTGCACACAGAGAATTGAAGCAGCACATTGTGCAGCAGAGCTCACTCTTGCTGTTAGCACTGCCACCACACCACACCCCAGGTATGAACCAGTATCACCATGTGAAATCGGTCACTCCACATCAGGACTGCAACTGGCCCAGAAAACATCCAACCAGGAAGCTGGGACAGGCTTTTGGAGCACTGGAGAGAAAAAAAAACCTCTGTAAAGCACAGCAGCACTAGCTGAGCAGGGGAGACGAGCCTGCCTTGGCAGGGAGGGATGATCTGATAAGACAGTTTCCATCTCTGACTCCTCAAATCCAAGGAGATCCTAATGCACGACCAGACCTTCATTCCAAGACGTTGCATAATACGCCTGGCGAAAGATGCTGATTTTCAAAGATTTCTAATTTGAAGGAAATCCCTCAAAATCCCTCCCAGAATGTCAGAGGTAAACAGTTTGTTCAAGGCTCCTGCAGCTGAGGCAAACTGCACAGAGCTCCCGCGGAAATCCCTGGGCTGCGTCGCACAACAGCGGCCATGCCTCAGCAGATCAGTATTGTTTCACACACTGTGGGCCCTGCCTAGGGAGAAACCAGCCCGTGGCTTTGCCCAGCACAGAAAGATGTGTTTGAGGATTTGTCAGGACTCTTTTTCCATTGAAGTGAACCTTGGTAGCTTTAAAAACTATGATATTCTATTAGCTTTGCTTCTGAGGGACCGGGGGAATACATGGCAGGTTTTGATAGCCTGTGCTTTTATGTATTTTTAACACCCACACATCAGGTGAGAGCACCTACAGACCATACATAACTCAGGGCTCTGTGGAATAAAGTGCTCTGGAGGGTAAAGCAAAGCTGTTCGTTATTCCCAAGCACTTCCAGTCTTTGTGCTGTTGATGTCGCTCTGCTTGCCTTACGTGTTCTCAAAACATGATGTGCCTGACCTTGCATGCCACCCTGGGAGTTTTGCCTAAATAAAGGTTCTGTCCTGTTGTGATTACTTTCTGCACAGGCAGCAGAATTACATGCAGCTGGGAGATGTGGCAAACATCGAGCAGATACACTCTCCTCCTTGTTTAGATACAATTGTGGAGAACACAGAGATTTCAAGCTTAATTAGCAATACCAAGGAAGCTGTTAGAGAGGCATTTCAAACCGCTTGCAGTTTAAGCTGATTAGAACTTTGTGAAAACAAAACAAAATTGTGTAGCAAATTGTTAGGCTAAAATTCAAGTCAAACTGAACCGCATCAAAGGAAACAGAGAAGTGACTATCAGCAAGAAATGGGCTTTTTTTCTATTCTTTTGGTGAGGAATTTAATTTCATAGCCTTTAATAAACCCAATGTTCCAATCCAAGCTTGCCACTCTGGCAAGAAGCTTAACCAAAATAACATTGGAACTCAGAGCTGACAGACCAAAGAAACTATAAATTGGTCAAATCCGGGCACAATACAAGAAAAAAAAAAATCAAAAATTCCATTCAATTTTCCTGTTTTAGAATTTTGATGTAACTGACCATTGACATGGAAATGTTATCTTGACCTTAACTGCTAAAGCTGACTTGCAGAGGAAAAAATGACTGAGACTCTGACATCTCTGGTTATTTATAGTTCCCCTCACTCTCCTCTTTCTTGGTATTTTTACATTTGAGATGAGTTCTCACCTGCCATGCGTTTCCTGAAGGACTGTTCAAGCAATGCAAGAATTTGTGACATAAAAACCATCAAGGAAATGGAATTTCGTTAATTAAAATGGAAAGCAAATTTTAGTTGGAAATTCTCATCAGTAAATTAGCATCCAGCAAAGCTAGGCTTGCTTTGTTTACAGATTGAACAAGCCTTTTAACTACAACCTATTTAAAAGCTGGCTTTTTTTGCTTCCTGTGCTCTCCAAGAGAGATTTCCTGGAGAAACCAAAAAAAGGAGAAAGACAGGGCTACTGCTCGAAAGTCTGGGTTCTTCTAATGTTTATAATGAAAAAAATAAAAAGACAGAATCCTTCCTCTTCACTCCTTGAGAATAAAACTCCCTCATCTCTCTAAGCCACAAGGAAAGGCACACAATCTATTTTCCTCTGCTTTTTTCAAGTCACAGATAAGGGCATCTCTAAGTCACTTCTAATGGCTACTAAATAAATTAAATATTTCAGCTGGATATCAGTTTAACAGCTCCCCCTTCTACCTTAATTGCTCAAACAAAGAGAATGCAAAGCTTCTCCTGAAGATCTCATACAAGTCACAAGAGAAATTAATTTTTTCTAGTTGCAGGGGCAGAGCACTGGAAACTAAGGGTATTTGGCTTCTGTCCTTGATTCACCAGTGACTCAGAAAATAATTTCATTATTTTCTGACTCTGTTCTTCATATTATCTATGGAGTGGCTTTAGTCAGCTGTTAGGAGGTGTGTGGCACCTGGAGCTACCAAGAAATAAACACCTCCCCAAACTGAAACAAAATGAAAACCCAAGCAAGAAGGTAATGAGATTTTGCACAGAATTTCATGGAGCTTTCACTGAAACACCTTTTGAGTGCAAGATAATGTTTTTTTCAGTGTATACATGCAAGTTGTGAAATACAGGTCATTGCAGCAGTTCAGCATAAAAATAGCTGCTTTTAATAGATAACATAATCCAGTATAAAGCTTGGAGAAAAACTCCCCCAAAACTCTCACAGCACTTGGATGCTGCTGCCCAAACTGACAGTGAGAATATGATTTGCCCAAATCCATGATATGTTTCCTAAAGAGTTGCCAAATACTTTTATGTCCCTGATGTGAGGAGAACTTCTTGGAGCCTTTGGGGCAGTGGGAGACTTATCTGCACCTGAAATATGAGGGCTGAAAGCTTTGTGGGTGCTCTGAGGTCTGTCCAAAGGGAGAGAAAGAGGGAGTTTCTTATTTCTTGAAGAAAGCCTCCTGAGTGAAATGCCTATTTTTAAAGACTCTGAAAGAACAGCGGAAACCCACAGACAATCAGCACTGGCTACTGTCAAGAATAACAGAATCCAAAATTTAGTGATTCAATGTAAGGCAAGAACTGTACTATACTCTCTCCCATCCACCCTAAGATTAGAATTTTCATTTTTTGGGGGGACAGGATTTCTTCAGAGATTTGAATTAGATTTTTTCATGGAGCAACACCTCTACTTCTATCTAGAGTCAGACTCTAATTGGAAATGAATCCAGGCTGCTGACTAAGTCCAGGGTCAAATATGTCACCTACCAGGTACTGAGATTATTTTTAGATGCAATGACATCCCTATTCTTTTCATTCAGTTGACCTGGATGTTTGATTCAGTTCCTTGTCTGGAAAAGCAAGTTTGAGCCACCTGCTGAGATAAGAGTGATAAAGAAGGAAGGGATACAAAAACAGAAAATTGAGATGGCTATGTAAGAAGAACCCAGACCAGGCATGGCACAGAAAAGAGAACTTCCCAAAGAGGTCAAGTGAGATGTGAGAAAAGTGAAAGCTGGAGACTGATGTTCCACCCTGGGAACTCATCCATCACCTTCCTTCCTCCACTGTGAGATAATCTCATCCACAAAGACAGAGAGAGAGAAGATGATTTACATCAGTCCCTCTGCACCTCTTGCCCACCTCTGAGGGTGCTTCTGCTGGAATCAGCTTGCTGTACAGTTGGGAGAGAAATGATGGCACATTATTCCTTCTATCCTTACCAAGAGACACCCATGCAATAGATCAGATCCTTCCTTCAATAAGTGAAAAGTAAACCAGAAGTTTTGGGCTACACTACTGTTCAAGATACTGCTGTGGGAAGTTGGGCAGAAGAGTCCTTGTAACACAATTGTCTGTTGAGTTGCTTCAGCCTCTTGGCACTGTTCCTTTGCTCTCAATCTAGAAAAATTAATGCTCTCTGAAAAATAAAAAAGTTTCTCCTATTTTGTACAGACAACATGGAGACTTGGATACAGAGATCTTGGATGGCAAAACCATTGGAATGCAAATAAGCTCAAGAGTTGCATCAAGAGCAGACAGGCATGTCTGAGTAGGTGGTAATTCTCTGGTGTCTGCAGGGTTAGTCAAGGATGTTCAGAGCAGGAAACATGCACTCTAAAGCAATTTATTTCCCTTACATTACCATGAGAAATTTTGGATTAATTTGGAATATGAAGGACACTGGTCTGAGCTGTCAGAAAGGTTTATGTCAGAGCAGGGCAGACCAAAAATCAAGCTGACAGTTGGCATTTCTTTACCAGGTCTTTTACATCACTTGAGGAGGCTGCCCTGGATGTTATTTCAAGTTGAAAAGCACAGCAACTGAACGCTGTGCTAGTCAACTGTCAGTCCATCGTATTTACTAACCAGATTATTCCCATGTTTGTAAAAGCAACACCAAAGGCTTTCGCTGAATATTACATTTAAAAAAAGAAACAACAGCTGAGAAAAAACCCAACAAAACCCAAAGTGAATGGAACTGCTGAAAAGAAGAGATTCACTTGGGCACACACATCAGCAACACAACCTGCAGCGTCTTGTGACAGCGCTTAAGAATCAACAAGCAAAGCAGAGCAGTGATGGCAGGAGAAACCAACTTGTCCAACCTCACTGTTTTTCTGGTGACACAGTTACATAAGAGATATGCATTTATATAAACACACTGAATGTGTAATAGATGTTATATAACATGTCCATTCTCAAGTCGATAGCATCCTCTCAGTGTATGGACTCTTAGGCTGAAATCACAGTGGTTATGGAATATAGAGGAAAAAACAACATTATTGCAGGATCATTCTGCTCTTTAATTGTTCCATTCCATTATGGGGATTTTCTTTCCATAATGATGGAAAAGATCATGCTCCAGTGCTTCTCACAGTACTTTTAAAGGTCTGAGATCACCTGCATCAATGGTTGTTTCCCAATGTAACTGCTGAATTGCTCATTTCCACCCTAATACAACTTCCAGCTTTCCTTTCTGAGGACCAGAAGTTGCCATTTCCCCTGCAAGAATATCTGAATACCCAAAGTAATCTGACCCTCATGTTTTGCCAAGCAGCTCATGCAAAGTAAAATTGGACCACATCTTTCCATACACAGCTTCTGATTTAATGGACCTATGAGGAACAAAAGAAGGAAGGGCCACTCTTCATCAGGCTCTAATTACAGACCAGATCCAGGTGAACACGGACAGGACAGGCTGGTATTAGCAGGTGCCTCATGTATCTGAGTGATCCAGCTAATGCAGGCCATAAGGACAAGTGCTGATGGTCTCCTAATGGAAGGATCACATTTTATGCTGCACTGGTGGTGCAAAGTGGTCACTCCACACATGCACTGCCACACCAGCTTCCAGTGATATGAGGGACAAGGACAGAGGGACAGGGAGTGGCAGTGAAGAGTGTGGAACAAAGAAGTTATCTAGGGCTTTCTGAGTCATTCTCTTTCTCAAAGTTTGCTGCTGGAGCAGCATAGTCCAGCTCTGCCCTACCTGCAAGTTTTCCTATGGAAAAGTTACTGTTGGCTCCTTCACATGCAGCATGAGTCCAGTGAGCATTGTCCTGCCAGTTCTGCAAGGGCAGCTAAGGAGTCTTGCTGGAAATCTGGCCCCAGAGAGAAACAGCAGAGGAAAGAAGCCATTTCAGAAGCACATTATTAAGCCATCAGACCAGTAGCTACGGGATCCCCATGGAAAAGTTGATCCAGGCACTTTGTATAATTACTTGAGCCCTCCCAGTCATTTATTCCCCTTTGTGGTTGGCAGGGAAAGTCAGTATCTTCTGGAGCTGCAAAGTCATAGGGTTTTTTAAGAAGCCAGGTTTGTAGGTGAAGATATTTCCCTTTGCAAAACCTTTGCTGGAGCACACACTGCTCAGCAGCAATCCAGGCTAATGCCGCAAGTTCAAATGAGCATGGCACACAGGCAAGTCTAAGCTTTCCATTTACTTTACCCACATATGTTTTAACACTCACATTTTTAGATGAAGATGCATAAAAATAGCTTAATTGTGCATATTGCCTAGAGTACTGCTGGACTCCACCTGTGGGAAGGAACTGGAGTTTAAGTTTTATTAAAGTTTCACATGTTTCCAGGAGGTTGCTAATTATCCTGTGTGTTTTATACAGTATTTCTGGCTCCAAGGTCTTTCTGCACTTTTCTGAAGGAAACCCAACACAAAAATATTTGAGCCAAGACCTGGAATGTGTGACTGAAAATAAAGCATTCACTCCAGGGTTCATCTAACCCCCCATATCCTTGTTCTTACCAGGCTTTGGAAAGTGCTTTGAGATCTGCTGGTAACAAAATACTACCTGGATCCCAAAGGCTTGGCTGTGCCATTTAGTTCTCCTGCTTCCATGCACTTTAAACTCCACTGTTTGCCTGGCATTCCTGTGACTACAGCTGGGTGTAGTGTTGATCTTTTCAGGGCCTAATGTAAGAATTAATTAATTTTGGGTATAGCCCTCCTTTTAATGACTAAACACTTAACAGTCACACACTGCAAAGTGTCCTCAGGGATAGGGTGTTCTATGTTTTAGGGTGGTTAATTCAAACCACCTTTTCTTAAAGACACTTCAAGCCAGCAGCATGAGTTGGGGGTATGTTCAGCATCCTGGAAGAAAACAAAGCAGCCCATATTCTCTGACAGAGAAGACAAACCACAAGATAGCTGGAAAGAAGGCCAATTTTTGAAAACAGCAGCTTTTACCTCTTCTGACCTAGATAGCTGACCACCCCAAGCACAACCTCCAAATCCTTTCCTTGCACTCCTTGAACAAAGGCAGACAAACCTCCAGTGGCCATAAATCATCGTTCTTCAGTGGTATCAGCTGGAGTTACTGACATCTGGACCTGCTGTGGCAATGGTCTAACAGGAGGAATGTGTTAGCTAGTGCCATGTACAGAACACAAGGATCTTGTCAGTACACCATGTGCATGCTTCCCACCGTGCTTGGGCTCTCTGCTCTCTTTTGGGAACGTGACAAAATGAAAACCAAACAAGGCACCACTCCTTCTACCCCAAATCCACAGTTTGTGAGGTCCTTGGTGCTATACCAGCATTGTTTATGTGCAGAATCCCTGGCAACGAATCCACTTAGGATTTTTAGCGCTTTACAGGTTTGACCAAATCAAGACTTCCACCACAGTGCCCAGGCAGAGCCTGAACACACTGAGAGACACAGACTTAGTACTTGCTAAGGCTCCCTTAGCTGGCTGTACAGAAAGCTCTGATCCTTCCTAAGGAAGGTACTTTGATGATGAACCTCTACCTGGAGATAAAGCTGGTGAGCCAGAAGGTGGTTTTGCTCCTGAACAAATAGATGGCCTCACAGTTGGGTGTGTTAAACCAAATTAGTTCAAATGAGTCCAGGATGTCCATCAGTCCATGCCTCTCCATTCCACTTCTCTGACATCTTACTAATCCACTAATTTTATCAGCAGCATTTTTTTTTTTTTTTTTTTTTTGTTATTAATAACAGACTAGAGGTAAGCATCAAGTACTATCAGACATAACAGCTGTGCAGTACCTCACTAGAAATCTGTTTCAGCCATGGTTATTCACATGGTTTCTCTTGTAGGGCCAGTTGCACTGGTCCCAAAGATGTGGCTGGAGGACAGATGGTGTATCCCAGGTTAACATCACAGGGAGTCTTAAGCAGAAGCCATTTATAAGCTGTATGATTTAATGACATTTCAGGGTTTGTATAATGTGTGGAAGTTACTCCACACATTTATTATGAAATAAAAACATCAGTGTCTTTTTCCATAAAGATTTAAGAATTGCTTCAACAGGAGAAAAAACTACTTTCCCTTACTATAGTCTAAATTGCTAATTACTCCACCAAGCCCCTGGAAAGCAACAAGCTCATTCTGTAGGTGATATGAAATGTCTAAATGACATTTTCAGAGCTACTGGTCAAGCCTATGTCTGCAGCAAGTAAAGGGTTCAGAATCACCATGCAGAGATGATCCTAGGCCTAAAAGCATGGAGAGAGCTTGAAGACTGACTATTCCCCAAAAGACAAAACTGCAGTGTGAAAGAAAGTGCAGCCCTAATGTTAGATCTTTCACAAATAGAACCAGGAGAAAAAGATGTGAAAGTTCTCTTGGGAAGCAAGTGGGAAGCATCTGCAACAGCTGATACTGAGCAAGGGGAACTTCTGAAACTAATCTGAGGTAGCTTTATGCATCTGTAAATCCATTTCTGTAAGCTTCAACTTTATAAAGCTTTTAAATTATTCAGTGTCTATTGGATGTTACAGTTACTTGCTGTGATCTTAACACAGTTTGAATGAATGTTGATGATATTACATTAAGGTACTCGAACTGGAGTACCAGGAGTCCCTAATGATGCCCTCTGTCAATAATACACTGCTGCAGAAAAGAGAACATGTTGTCCCTTAGCTGTCCTTTCTAGCCTAAGAGACGGGAAGGTGCAGAAGAGAAATCCAGCTAGAAGCTCCCAGCACCCCCAGACCATGGCCATCCAGTCAGCTAAGCCCTCTGAAGTCACTCCATGCAAGTCTCAATGAATAAACAATTAACAACTACCCATTTCTCAAGAATGTATAACTAAGGCACAATGGAGCAACTCAAGCAGATCAAAAAACAGACAAAAGGCAATGAAGAATTCAGAAGAGAAGTCAGGGCTGTGAGATACAGACCCAGAACTGTGTTCAAATAGCTCAGGCTCTGCTACTTTAAGTTAATCAGATTTCTTTCCTTCCTCCTCCTCTACTCTACCCTCAGCTGTTTTGGCACATTTGAGGCCAGCAAGACAGCCTCAATTCTGGATTCTGGATCTAGGAGCTAAGGAAGCACCAAGGGGAAGGAACGCCAGGCAAGAGGAAGAAGGCAGCATTTCCCAGCTGGCTCCCAGAACCCTGACATTAGAGTACAAGAGGTAACTGAAGTGCCAGGAAAACATCTCTGGGGAGTGTGGACAGAAAACCCAGCATCGAACGCAGCTCCGGCAGCCTGGCCATGCCACCCCAAATACCTGGTGTCACAGAGGGGCACAGGGTAGCTCAGCTCCCCATTCAGACCCTGTATGGGGTAAAAGCAGAACCATGGGGCCATTTTTCACACCAGGACCTCCCCTCTATGAGGCAGACCAAGAATTTCTTCTCTTGGCAGACTTGCGAAGGACTCTTTACATTTTCCTCTTCCTTTCCAACAGGTGCTGCCATTTGGCACACACAGCTGACACATCACCCACACATGCCCCTGAGCTTTGTAAATCCCATCTAGAAGCATGTTAGCTCACACATGCAAGATGAACTCAATTCAAAATGGAAGCAGAGTGACCACAGTAGAACCCCATTTTTAAAATCTTTGGCAAGGATTTCAGAGGGTAGGGTAATCTCTACGGTATATTTTTATATCCCAGGATATTATCCGAACTTACTTGCGCTTTACATCCCATTCACTTCCTAAAAAACTATATTTTTTCCACCAAAACCTGCTGAAAAAGAAATCTATTGCAGAAAGGGGCAGCTGCACCTTGCAGATATGCACAGCTGAAGATCTTTTATGTAAGACTCCCCCTGACTGTGTGGAGAGCTGTTAAGATGTCAGATCATGGTTTGTTGCTCTCAGGGAGGCTGCTGCAGCACTCAGTCAGAACAAGTTTACGTCTTGGAGGAATTAATTTGTCTGAATAATGTCATCCTGGTTAAACAAAATGTTAGGGAAAATATTGCAGCGTTCTGGTGCACCTCCCTGAACTGATGCCTATATATGGGGATTAGCCAGCGTGAAAGGGATCCTGCTGAGTCAAACTGGATTATAGCAGTATTATTTTATAGAGACAGTAGAAAAGAGGAGGGAGAAAGGAGCTAGGGAAACCTTGCAGGAACATCAGCTATTTGACATGTTAAAGCAAACAGCATAGATGTGAAAAAGCTTCCTGCTTACACAAGAGCCAGGTCAGCTGACAGCAGTAACCCCAAAATAAGTTTTTACCCCTTTTAGCCCTTCAAGCAATGCAGTTCCCAGAAAGCAATGTGCTTTCCCGTGCTTTCTTAGGCATCAGGAGATGTGTCTGTGTTCCCATGGTGGCACCCTGGTGGTGGTGGTAATGCTCCTTACGTGGGGAGGATGTCCTGGAGAGCCTTGACAGTCCTTCCCAATTGCCCAAACAACACATAAGGGGGCAAATGAGCTTGCAGACTCAGCTCTCAGAGCCTTTGGGGAGCTGGTGCAGATGGCAGGGAGGGAAAACATGTAGGTTTTCAATAAAGTCCCTGAGGTGCCTCCATTTATCATCACCAAGCACTCACAATCATTTATGTGGTGATTGTTCAATGCTGGCTGGAGACTCAGGGCTGGTGGCAATTCACAAATGGGACATGTCCTTGTACATCTTGTTTGCAGAGCTGGATCTGCAGTGTGTTCTTAGAACATGCCTGGAGGGCTGATGTCCTTTCTCTCTCTCTCTCTCTCTCCAGCAAACAGCTTGACCTTACAGTAATGGCATCAATTCCTCTGCCTGTCTTGCTCTGGCCCAGCAAATATTTACCTGTGCAAATAAGAGATGCTCTAAACACACACCCTGCAGTGCAGGGACAGAAGACTGGGTGAATATCCTACAGCTGCAGTCTGTGAACAGTGCAGAAGATTCAAGGGTGGGTGAAGAAGATCCCTCCACAATTATGTCATTAAAGGACAGACCCTATTTAAGCACATAAAAGCAGCAAAACTCAGGCAGAGGAAGAGGTGACAAATTTTAGACCAGAAAGAGTTGTCACAGTATGAGGCAAGGCTTGTGCCTCTCTTTGTAGAGCATCTATTCAGCAGTGCTGGTCTTGGTGGATCAAAACCCCTGTGCCTCCTCCCCCTGGGAAGTGTCAGTCTGAGTGTGGTGGATTGTGCTAAAAGTTGTGCTTTGCAACACTGAGCTGAAGACTGCTGTGGTAGCAGTGGAAAAACACTCCTCCATCCTCCACTGCCCAATGCCAGAATATCCAATGCAATGCTATGCTAGTCAGAGTGTACAAACACATGGTTTGAAGGAAAAATTCAAAAGGATTTGAGTCATGGGAGTATAAAAAAATTCTCAAATAACCAAATAGAACATATCAGTCATGTTGTAACTTAGAAAGCCAAAATTTCCTCCCAAAGACAGCAGTGAAACAGTTTCCAAGATTCCAGGACGCATCTCTGTCTGGAGCTAATAAAGACATGTTTTTTAATCCAAGTTTCAAGCCTAGTAAGATCCATTTCTGACAATAAGAACCCAGCCAGCTGAAGAAATCACACCATGCCTTCCTAACCAACCTTTTGCTCACAGGTAGCATTGTAGTCCATGCAGCTCACCCCTCCAGCACTGCCATACCCATCAGGGTGCTCACTGCACACCTCCCATGGATTAAGGCCTTTTTCCATCTCCTTTTTGCAGTCATCTGTATTAGCCATGTGTTTTTCCAAGTGGGAAAGTGGAGCAGGCTGGGAGACCATGGTGGGAAGACAAGTGCAGTCCTGACCCACATCATCCCAATGAACACTTCCATCCCTGCCGTGACCCTCTCTAGCACATACCAGGGTATTTTCTGCATGCTGGCTTCAGCTGGAGCTACAAAAAGAGCCCTTCCAGAGCAGTCTTTTCTGTCATATCTCCCCTACATCTATGAAAGGGCGGTTTTGGTTTTGCCCTCCAGCTGAGGCAGTTTCAGAGCTTGGGTCCACTCATCTCCAGGCCCCATTCCCTAATTACTTAAAACCACCTGGGTCTATTGCAACTCCACTTTCTCTTCCTGGCTGCATCAGAGAAAATGGTCAGAACTGCCTTTTCTGGTGGAGTCAGTCCTGAACGAGAGTGAATTAGAGCATGACTAAACAACTAGGCCATGTGGGAGCTATAGGTGGAGGAAAACCTACTTTCTAGGTACTCAGATGCTGCTTGCCTTAAATACACCAAGCAAAGGTGATACCAGCGCTGGGGTGATTGCAAGAGTTGATGGTAAGGTTGGTTAAAATATCTTTCCCTAGGAGGTACCAATAACTCTCCACCATCACTCCCAAGGCACATGCATGTCAGCCCAAGCACGTGGCTTGGAGCGAGATGAAGTTATCTGGGATGAATTCCACCACAAGCATCAGACCCATTTAATAGCAATCCCCTTGTGCTCCCTTAAAGAAAGAGCAGTAAAAACCAAAACAACCCTCCACACTCCCTGTGTGTAAACATCAGCAAAAACTAAGTAGTTTAATATATTTTGCAAAAGTAAAACCAGAGTAAATGCTTTGCCTCCAACACATCAGGAACATATTATTACCACATTGTCTTCAGTGATTATTCAAGCAATGCATTTAAATGTTCAGGGAGAAGAATGTTTGCTAAAATATTGTTATGTAACATGGGGAAAATGACTAATTCTGCCCTTGATCTTTTCCTATTTTGCTCCAAGTAAGAGTCATTAGAACTCATTCTCTGGTCGAAGCAGCAGCACGGCCGAATTCTGACCCAATTCCCCTGGTGGCTTTTACAGTGGGCCGATCCTATCCCAGGCAGCTGAACTGTTCCAGAATTACTGAGCATAACTGTCTTCTGAATCAGTCCCCAGGGCTGCACTTTTCCAAAGACAGGTGGAATAAACAACACACATTTCTCCATGCTCCCTGCTGACGGAGGTCAGAGATCATTTACTTCCCGTTCCTCATGGCTTGTGAGGAGTCTGGAGCCTTACACATGAGCCAAGTGGGGCCAGCTCCATCCAGCAGTTGTGTGCATACTTCAGCAACTGCTGATTCACAGAGTGAGATTGCTACATGAATTCCTCTTCTGACAGCAGATGCATAAGATGAAGACCTGTTCTGTGTATCCTTATTTCCAGTCCATTTGCATCCACAGTATACATACAAGACAAATAGACCTGTCTGTTCTTACAGACAGCTATGAAAAGCTGATGTTTTCCTATCCTAGTGGAAAAATATTTTTTTTTAAAAAAGCAACAATTACAAAAAAAAAAAAATATCAGAGGTTGAAAATTTTTCAATAGCCTTTTTTAAGTTGTGACTCAGTCCAGCCTGTATTGGACTGAAACCTATCTTCCATATACAGAAAGACGGTGATACTGACCCTGGGCTGTACTCACAGAAGAGTTCTAGTTACAGGCAGTAAGAAAAAACAATGTTGTTTAAAGCTCCAGGAAGGCCCCTGACTACTCCTCCTAAATGAGCAATTTGCATAGGAAATGCCTAATCCTGCCACACTTTTGAGAATCAGCTTTTCACAAGTGGGAAGGGAAAAAAAAAATCTGTTCTTGGGGTTTCCTTTCAAAGCTTTTAGATTCTAGCCTTCAAAACATGTGATTTAAGATTTTCATTTCGGGGGATAACTGGGGTGAAAACAGAAATTCTCAATGATCTTCAGCTGAAATCCATTTCTTGGGCAACTTTCTTGCTAAGTCACTGGAGAGGCAGGGATGGGTTTTAGCTCTCACAGGGCTGTGTTACCCCATCAGGTGATACATCACAGCTCAAGTATCTCCAGTCCTGACCAGGCTGGGATTGGTTTTTTATCCTTCGTGTAACCTCCAGCTAGGAGCATAATACTTTGCATGATTAGATAGGCTGGACAAGTCTACATCTTGCTTAACTTGGAGTTAAGGGGAGAAAATTTATTGAAATCAAGTATTTGGGATTTATCGAGATATTTTCACAGCCAGAATCCAGCACCTTGGGGCCAACCCTATAATATTCTTTCCCTTTTCCTAACATTGAGGTTCCAAGGCACTCATAAAGCTCTGTCACTGCATTAACCCGTTCCAGTGAGATTTACCCAATCTGCCACACAGATCCTAATTGTCACCCACTGGACACCTGATACAACACTTCTGTTATTTTTAATTAATCACATCCAAAATAAAATTACCATTTCAGTCCTCAGTGAGTCTGACTAGAATCCATGTCCCCTCAGCAACAGCGAGGGCTGCTCTCAGTGGAGGAAAATGCATCAGCCTGCTAAGGCATGGTGAGGCAGAAAGTCCCTGACCATACCAGGAAGTTCTGGAAGGCAAACAAAGCTCCTTCTCCAGCTAGAGCACCAGGGCTTATTTTGCAATTAGGCAAGAGAAGATAAAGGGACAAGCCAATTTCCTGCTGTGATGGGGCACTTGCAATGCAGTCTCTATAACTGCATCTCATTCCTAGCAATACCAGTCTACACAGCGCTGGGTTATTATGTACTGTCTTGGACTGCTTGGAGGTAATAAGCATTCACCGAAAATGGACTGCTATTAGCCACTGGCAAAAGCTGATTATAATAGTGCCAGCACTGGAATATGTTTTCCACCCATTTACAAGAGGAGTAAAATAACAGGAGGGAAAAAAAAAATCACATTTGCCAGTGTTTGGAGCGTAGTGTGCTCTACATACAATTATCGAGAGAATGACAGGAAATTGACCCATTTACTCAGAAAAGTTCCTATCGTGTTCTGCACTATTTCATTTCATGCCCATTTGAGAACAAGTCATTTCTCTTCAGGGCAGAAGATAAATTGTCAGCTCGTACACACATCTCTTTCCATTGCCAGGCACAAAAATATCACAAAGAAACATTTTCCTGCCCTCTGCTTAATTTTCTTCTTCATCTTCTCTAATAAATGGTGCTAACTATAAAAGTCAACAGACTGTAAATAAACTCAATTCTATTCCTACCTTACCTTATGATTGATTTTTGGACATAATGTATTCCACCCACAAGGTCTCTTATCTGATTCAACTGCTTTTCTCAGCACCAAAGAAAAATCAGATAACCTCGGTGGAATAGCTTCATGTAAAAACAGAAACATTTGGCAACTACAGTTTTCCTAATGGCACATTGCAATACAGGCTGTAGAGCACATCAGTGCCCAGCTCCATGTCAGTCTGGGGAGAGTTCTGGGTTTTTAGGCAGAAGGGCTGCCAGCAGGGCCATTTCAGAAACAGCAGCAGGAAAAGGTGCTTGGGTTTTGTATGTACACCTTGGACAGGGTGTGGGGAAGCCCCAGGCAACTTCCCAGCTCTGCCCTTGGACTTATCCTGCCCATTTAAGCCAAGCACTTCTCCTCTTGCTCTGAATGTACTTGACAGAGGGCAAAAGAGCAACTGAATCACCATCATGGACAGGAAATTCACACAGAAATTGCTGTCTTCAGGACCTAGAGATCTGAAGACAGCAAGGTCCATGGGGAGAGGCAGCATGTGCATGTAGTAAGAAAAAAGGACATCGTGGAAATGTCTCTATCTACCTCCTAAGCTCAGGTTTCTAAAGAACTGAGCTTGCTGTTCCTGCTCCATTCAAGAGGCAATGCTCAGCTCTGGTTAATATCAAGGACATCAATCAGCAGAGAATTCCGCAGCATCCCTGATGGAAGTGCCAGCAGTCTGGGTTTGCAAGAACACAGGTGTCTCCTGTGCTGCACAGCTGGAGAACTGCTAATGTAGGATGGCCCATGGGCACAGAGGAGCCAGCATGGCAGTAATTCTGCAGTCCCCAGCTCCTGTCAGACCCATCAAACACCATTCCAGTCCACAGCTGGTTTCTTTGTTCCCTCGCACCAGTTTCTTGAGGTTTAAATTAGAGCAGCTCCACAAACCCACAGTTCACACAACTTTTCCTGCAGCTGGCACGTTGGCCAGCACACCTCAGCTTATCCTCCAGCTCTTGTTCTGCAAGGTGCAACTTTTTTCACATGTCCATAGTGCACACAGTGCTGAACAACACACTGTTCATTTGCCCTGGAACTCTGTATTCAATCTGATCACTCAACACTGTTCTTTCACCTGAATAGTAGCTTCCCTGTGCTCCTCCATCCTGGAGCATCATTTCTAGGAGCGAAAATTACCGATCATTGGGTGCAGGAAATGAGATGGAGAAGGGAGCTTGGAGCCAGAACCAGCCTCACTAGTTGCAGCACTCCATACCTGTATTGAGCACAGCAAAACTCATGTTTTGCACAGAAACCAGTCATGGAAAGTGTTATTCTGGCTTTGACTGTGATGGAGATATGGGATGGAAATATGCAGACTATCAGCTTGGGAAGTGCTAAGGAAAGAAGAGCCTTTCTTCACAAACAAGCAAAATATTCAAGGTTCTGCTAATTCACATCTGGACTACTTCCCCTCTCCCCTCCAAACCTGTTCCCCAGGTGGTAAAAGGGATTAGCAGAATAACAAAAGGAGGAATTTCCAGGTCAAGATTCATATGGAAATTATAGTCAAAACCAAATTGTTTGGATCTGGTCTTTCTCCCAGGGAAAAATTGTTTGCTCCTGCTTAGTATAGAGCCCAGCTGCCTCTGAAACCCAGAGTCTGCACATACCTACAGGGAATGTGAAAAAGAGGGAGAGCGAAACAAAACAGCTCCCTACCTCACACTGAGAGGGTTTTGTTCCTCTCTGGCCAACAGTATGGACAACTAGACGTGCAAGAGCACAGCAGAGATCATCACCTGCTGGGGAATAGGATTGCTGTTCCCCTCTGTGAGGGCAGCCAGATTCACTCAACTCCCTAGGAAAAACAGTGGAAGCATTAAGAGACACTTCTACCTTCCTGTCTTCATCAGTCGAAGAAAGAATTTCCTGTGGCTAATTACACATTCTAGCACCAAGGTAGTGATTGTCGTCTAACTGCAAACATCTGCCTCCAGCCTGGGGGAGAGCCCAGCTCTGACCACAGTTCCTTGGGCACTGGCACCGGGAAGCTGCAGGACAGGATGGTGGTCCCTCACCTCTTGCCCCGTGGAGCACAAACAGTCATGGGAACATGGCCATTCCTGAAATGGGATCCAGCACTGGAGGTGCCAGCTCCTGCCTGTGTGCAGCCTCCTGCTCTGTGCCAACCCCATCCAGTCCTCCACCCAGCTGCCCACCCAGCCTGATCAAAGCCCAGAGAGGCCTTTGTGTCTGTTACCAGGAGCTAAACTCTTCCCTTAAGGTCAGATTTAAAGCCCACCAATCCACATATCTGTGGCAATTTTTCCACTGATAAGATATAGCTCCAGTTTTCAGTAATAGCTTGCTGCTTATCCACAGACCACGCTCATTGGGCTCACTCGTGGTCCCTTAGAAGATAACCAAATTCTTCCTAACACTAGGAAGAAGGAGACAGGGCTCTTCAGATGCCCCACTTTCTCACCTTGCTTCCTATTCCTTTGTTTATAAATGTTGAAGTATGAGGTTCATATTAATGCCATAGCCCTGAAATTCTGTTTATTGTCACCCAAGGGTGAGACCAGGGATGTGACCCATCCACCACCTGTGCAGGAGAAAACTCCCTTGCACAGTTGCAGGAAATTTGCCTCCAACTCCCCACCTCGCTTCATACATAAAATTCTCACCTTCTCTTGACTGAAAAAAAAAAAAGGGAGGAAGAAAGAAAACAAATACCTTCCTCTGCCAGTACATACATGTGTACACATGCACAAATACTCTGGAAGAATTGAAGAAACTGTAGATGGAGGGGTTACTGCCAGATTTTAAAATTATTAAACATTATGTACAAAGAAAACATAATGAGCTCCTACGGGATGTAGAAAAAATTACCCATGAATGAGAGGAAAATGGATAACCACTCCTGGGTTTGCCACTGGTGAATTATTTAATAATCACTCCCTAGCAGATGGAATATATTTATCTACCCCATTGGAGCACACTTTGCAATTTATTTACACTGCTTTAAAATATGATTATTTATTTAAAAAATAAACAAGGTAACCACATGGGAAAAGGGAAGGAAACAAGTTTAGAGGGGGGAAAAGTATGTTTTGAGCTTTTCAGTTAATTTTAGGGAAATTTTCACTAAAGTTAACTTGAATCTTCCTTACTTCTACTTTAAAAATTCAAAATTCTTTTGATAAAGCCAGTCTAGATTCATCACAGACTCAAGAGGATCACTTTGTGAGACGGGGTCTATATCTCATGTCCTTCATTAGCCACATTGTCTTGGGCACCATAAATCAGATTCAGCTCCTATTAATTAAAAAAAAAAAAATTTAAATTGGGATCAGTGGGAGCAGGCCCATAACTTAAGACTAATTTGTTTTATGGGATCCAGTCCCTTATCTAAGTTAGAGTGACTCTAACCCAAGGCTCAAACAGCACTCAGCATTGCCATTTAATTAGCTACTTATTCTAAAAAGCAAAGGGTGCCATTTAGCAAAGTTTGAAAATGCAAAAGGTACCCTTTAGTACCGTGTAAGTGCATGAGTGTACTGCCTGCTCCCAAAATTAAAGTAGCAGTTGTGAGCAAAAGGCTCTGCCCACTCAACAGCAAAGTGTGCTACTCATAATTGAAGACTGATTTGGACAACCCTGAGGGAAGGTCCATGAGAGGAAGGAATACCTTTCCCAGGCAAATGCCAAATCATTTCAGATTGAATTCAGGCTTCCAGATTCTTCCTGTGCAAGTCTGTGTGTATGTACAGGTATACATTAGCCATGGAGGGCTGCACAGAAACTCTATTACACAGCTGGGCACAGATGTTTTTAGGAGCCGGAAGTCATCTGGGAGAGGGGAGGTCAACAGAAACCCTGCAGTGTAACATAAACTTTCATACTTTGCCCAAAGTAAACAAAAACCCCCAACCCCAAGCCCTAAACCACTGTTCCCTCACCAAAGAAAAAACTAGTTGCTTTTAGTGAAACCTCTTCACAAATTTTTCAACAATCCATTCTGATTTTCTTTAAAACCGGTGAAGTTTATATCTCAAATGTGAAGAGTCCCATGATGAAACCATCAATGGTTATTGGAGACAATAACACCTTCTAAAGTGACTAAAGAATTAGATGACTTACTATTAAGAGTTTAAATCTCATTGTCAAGGGTGGGTTAGCAAACCAAAAGCAGCCAATTCCTCAGCCATTTATGTGCTTTTGAAAAAGTTTCTCCAAGTCCTAATGATATTTTCTCTCTCACACCATGCTTCCCCTCCCCAGACCAAGAAAATCTGCAACTAAGATGAATCAAGAATAGGTATTTTGTAAAAGATTTCACCTTAAAAAACCAGAAATCTGACAGACTAAAATCCAGCTGGAGGCATGGATGTCAGTGTTAGCTAGTTCAGCAAAAGGGCTGCTCTATAAATAATCTAGTATAGTGAATGCTATACATCTTTGAAGTAAAAATGGACTACTAGAATACTCTTACTTAGTTCAGGTTGAGGAGAGCAAATCAACTCATCCTCCTTACTAGGAAAAGGCTCAAACATAAGCAAATCCTCTCTTGAACTGGGAGTGTTGCCCTTTCAGCAAAAATTCCAAACTGACCTCTAGAGTCTCAACATCCTGGAAGAGTAAAAGCAAATTCACTGTGTATTATTTCTGGAAAGAGAGAGATCAGGTTTCAAATATTACTTCCACCACAACAATCTAAGGCATGAAGACAGACAGTACAGATGTGCACGTCTAGTGGGATGTGAACAATGCAGACAAGGGAGCAAAGTCCTCCCTACGTGCTCCTGAGAAGGAAAGATGGAAATGTCAAATACCTTGTGTGGAGTTATGCACTCGTTTATTTTAAAGACAGAAAGGATTAAATACATCTACATAAAGGAAAGAAAAAGTGTTTAAACAACAATAAAAAAAAGATTTAATGGCATTAATAAAGAACTCCCTTAAACCAGCATGTCACCATTAAAGTAATTAATAGGGCATGCAAGACATTTCAGTGGAAAGAGAGCAGTGCTCGCATTGGAGCCTTTTAAGTTTTCACACGACCTCAAGACAGACTACGGCATTTCTGTGCAAAAGTACCCTCTAAAAAAGAGATGGGGGCATTCAAGTCTATAAAAGAGTGATTTTAAAATTTAAATGATATGGTCTAAGCCTAAAATGCAAAGGTTAAGGGAATATTAGAAGGGCAATAATTCTATCTGATTAAACTTTTATCCAAAGTGACAATAAAATGTTCAAAATGAATTAAGGACTTTATTAACAGATGCAGAGGCTCTATAAAAAGAGTTTGAAATCTAAGTACCAGAGAGGAGAGGTTTAATTTTTTTTTTGTCTGGATGGAGGTGATATTACTATAAAACTTTAATCTTATTGCCATGCCACAGTGAAAGTAAAACTGTCAGAGGTAATAGAGCAAACCAGGACTGCTTTCTCTCTCTGCTCTGTTGCAAGGGCCTCTTTCCAGCATGTAAGAATATGCACGTTCTATGTATGGCATTGATCCTATAGGTGACAGACATATGTGGACAGGTTATGGGTTGATGAATCACCTGGGCTTCTGCTGGTTGCAAGGGTCCCAAGGTGGTAAGTACAGGCAAATTATATGGACCATTTCAAATGAGTACTGAGAAAAAATTGGTGCTGTGCCACCAGGGACTCTTCAGAGCATTTCAGCTTTTCCAAAACAGAATTCACTATTTCAGGTGAGTTTAAGACATTTTACTTGTTTATTAGTACCTGTATGTAGTAAAAGGATACCACTGATTTCCAAGCCCTTGAACAAAGGCATTTCACTACTTCAGAATGATCAAGTTTAAGCCAGCCATAAATCTGTAGAACAGGATAAAAACCCAAGACGTTTTCTGAAAATTATTGCTAAATGATAGATATGACTTAGAGCACAGCTCAGCTCCATCAGGGTATTTAGCAGCCATGATTTTGGCCATCACTAATTCTTCCTTCTGTTTTGCTCCTGCTAAATTCTGGCAACTTGGTTGCCTTGGTGATGGCTGCAGTGCCTGTGGCAGATGCACTGGAAGACATCCTGAGAAGTGGTTTGGTGTTTCTGGGAACTCCTGAGCCTTTTGCTTGTTGGCAGGAAAGCTGTGATGGCCACCTGTGCCTGTTCCACCACCCTCTGCCCCACCAGTGTCAGCACTGGGCACTACCTGGCCCCCAGCCTGCCCCTGTCACACTCTCCAGGGGAGGAGCCAGGGCTCAACCTCCCTCAGTCCCCACAGAGCCCCACCATGCTACAGCTGCCCCCATTCCCTGCTGAGGAGCCCAAAAGGCACCTTTAGGGATTCCCACATCCTACTTTGGCCCTGCAGCACCCATGAGAAAAGCACAGCTCCTCAGAGGAGCAAATGACTGCAAACTGCCAGGGAGACTAGAATGTCAAACAAATATTTTTCTTTTCACAACAGAACATAAATATTTGGCAGCACATCTAATTTCAAAAGTCTAGAAGTTACTCAAAGAGATTGGTGAATGTTGCTATGATGTTCGTTTGCTTCCTAAAATATGACCAGTCACAGATGGCTTGCTGTAGGAAATACTAAGTAAAATTTTTAAACTGTTGTCTGGCTTGAACACAGATTGCATTTACACAGATACCTTTGTTGGTGGAATGCCAAGATGGTGTATTGGTTCAAACACGACCTTAAACAAAAAACTACCTTGTCAGGAGCTAATGGAATATTCATACTTAAAATCTCAATCCCTGATAACATCTGAGAATTAATTTACATTTCAACACTGTTATTTTTCCCCCTCTTGCTGTATTTCCCTTCACAAACAAGGGAAAATATCTGGGTTTGGTCAGCAGCAACTTCTAGGTTTTGAGCACAATAACCATTACTTTTTACATCTTCGAAGCAGTTCGAAAAAACACCTACATAAAGAATGTTAAGTGACAGGAAAATCTGGAAGGCCACACAGTGTTAAAGAGTCAAACAGCAAGGATGCAAATACAATGAGCTGCAGCATTATACACATTAGTAGATTAACTTCAGCAAGAAAATAAAAATCAAAACAATGATTTTTTTCAATGGCCAGCATCTGCAGGAGCACATTTCTACAGTGACTAAAGACTATCACATCTGTGCTTTATAACCTCAGACCAAAGAGGTCACAAAGATTCTTGGTTTGTCTCTTTCCATAAAGCTCCATTTTTAACAATAACAAAAGCCTTTGAAACATGGGCATGTAACATAAGAACTGCCACCAGTTTCTAACTTCCTGCACTGCCTCAGAGAGCTGCATGGCAAGTCTGCTTTGACAGTTACAGCACCAGGTTGGTGTGCAAAACCTACGTGGTGCCTCTGTGTCAAATGTTGGTCAGGAAACAGCAGCCAGGGGAAAGCAGGGACAATACTGAGCAGATCTCAGCACTCATTTTCAGCAATCAGGATGCCCTGTGGGTACCATGCTCACTGATGTGTGTGGTGCCATCCCTGCCCAGCCCCACCAGAGGCCTCGCAGTGATGGGCACACACCGCAGGACCAAAGGTCTCACTGACCACATCAACCTCTCTGCTCCTGTGAAGGCTGCTACCTACCAGTGCACAATAATCTCTTGTCCCCAGCAAATGCCACAGCATCAGAGTTGAGCTATAATCTGGTTTTCCTTCTGCCCAAAATACCCCAGTGAATGATTTTTCTCTTCTGTCAATATTGTACTTGGCCCATAGCTTTGTAATCAATGCAGATGAGATGAAACAACAATCTTACAATTTGCTTTGTCCCTACGTGAGTACCAAACACTCTCCATACTCTTAAAATCAATAAACTTTTTCTCTTGTCACCATTCCAATTTGTTGTACTTTCTCTACACTGGCATGACTTTATTTTTTCTAACCAGAAGTCTCCCAAGCCCACTGGGGTTTCTGTGTGCGTGATGGCAAGTTAAACAGTTTCCCCCACTGCAAACAAACATCACATGCACGCAAATCATGTCCTGGAGTGAAGAGCAGAGGCAGACACTAGAGGGAGGATCGACTCACAGACTGAGCTTTTGCCAGAGCAAATTCCTTGGAGTGTGGCTTCACCAAGGAGACGGCTCAAGTGGCATGCTGCAAGAGCCTGCTGGGCTCCCTGGCACTCAGGCTTGCAAATCACTGTCTGGGCTGAAGGAAAAGGGCATCTGGAATTGAGAGTGAACAAGACAAGACTTTGCTCTCTTCAAGGCTGCTCAGGGAACCATACCTGCTAAATCCAAACACACCTAATCTAGGACAGATTCAGCTCTGTTACTTACAGGTAATGCAGTATGTTTTGCCAGCAGTTCTGGTAAAAATAACCAATACTTTATGGTTTGTTTACTTCAGTGACTTTCAATTTTTTTATGTCTGGACACTGCAGTGCTTTGACATCACTGCATTAGAAAGGACAGAGCTCCATAATACACGGATCTGATGGAAACACACGCCTAAATTACAGGCCCAATTTCATAAAAATCACAGCCTTTCCAGAATAATTGTCTTCAGCAGTTTGAATTGACAAATAACTATGCAGGGTTACAAGCAAGCAGTAGGACTACACAGAAAGGAACACTGTCACGGTACTTTCTACCCTCCTGGGTTTTCCAAGAGCCCTCCCTTATCTTTCAGATGCTTGTTCATATTCATGTCCAGTCTCTAAATAGTAGTGATTGGAAGAGGGGAGGAAAAGAAAGGTAGCTCCTTCACCTCAAGATCTTGGCAGGCTGAACTGCAAATAGGTAGAAACCGGAGCATGGAAAACCTGAGCTGTACAGTGCAGGATGTGTTTGTGGTCCTGAACAGGTCATTCAAGCTCAGAACTGGAACACCCCTAGGTCTGCCCATGCCTAGACTTCAACTATTCCTAAGAGATGTTTGTCCCACCTGTCCTTGAAGGCTTCCAGGAATGGAGATCCATGATCTAAACAAACATGCTTTTAAACTTCTTAGGGTCAGATCTCCATCTGCAATATGGAGACAATGCTGTTGCCTTTTCCACAGACTTGCTGTTTACCAGAAAGTTTTTCAGAGGCAGAGACTTTCATTCACTGACACACCACGGTGAGAGTTTTTTACAGTGGTATCTCCAGATGCTGCTCGGGCAGCAAAGGTGAAAGCAGCAAGTAGTTCACTGAGGAGATGGTGAAGAACAGTTTAGAGAAAAGAGATGAACACTGTAACTGGATGTAACTTGGCAATACCCATCTATACTTGACTGCAAATGAGGAGGATACTACAAAGATGTTATTCTTCCCTTATAAGCCATTTCTGCTAACTTGCAAAGGCAGCAAGCTTTGGGATACGTTCCATAGGGAAAGCTCAACACACAGCTAAAATCCACTGCTAAATGACTTCGCCATCCCCTCTACTGTAGCATGATCCATAAGTGGATCTATAGCCAGGAGCCATAAAATCCCATTAGTCCTGCAGAAAGGGAGATTATTTTCTTCCAAAGAATATACAGTTGGTCAGTGGAATTCACCCTGTGAGGCGAGAAATTCACTGAATGGCAGCAGCTGGTCCCTCACAGTATCATCTTTTCAGTCACTAAAAACTCTTCAATTCCCATGGTATAGTTTTTCTAGATTATACATGTCAAATCAATGCTTAGTTCATATAATCAAAATATGAAAAATGCCTCTAATTATAAAAGCACAAGGCAGAGACAAGACTACAATTCAAGTTGTTATGCTGCCAACACACACAGGAGGAAAGATCTGGATTCTAGCAAGCCATCACAAAAATCTCAAGCAAGCAATCTCAATCTCCAGGTGTGGAGGAGGAGTCGTCACTTAATATGGACACATTTTTAAATAGGGGCCACGAAAAGTAATGAAAAATGATCCATACCTAACAAAACTTTGCACCACCAAGTCATCAGTGAATAGTTAATCAGCATTTTATGCCCAATCTTCCAACACAGATGTATCTATTAAAATGCTGTCCAGCACTATGGTACTTTTCCAAAAATATCCCCCTCATGACACTGTTCTCATTGGTAGCATCAAGTTGCTTTACCTCCACAATCCATGGCTGGTCTTCCTCTAAAGCAACACTCCAGTCAGCTTTCTGGAAAGTCAATTACACCAAGGTATACTGGTCTCAGAATCCATCACCAAGGTGAGCCCAGTGCAATTCTTGGCAGGGCTCGCTCTTGTGTCTTCCAAGAACACTATGAATTTTCCTTCTTACAGGCTTGGTTTGCAGACTTCTTGTCCTGTCCTTGTTGGACAGCAAGATGAATGGGCCCTGTCTTCTTTAATATGAGCCTCTGGGTCTCTACAGAGGAGTCCCTGTAAAGCATTACCTCATCATCTCATGGTACACTTTCTCCCCTTTCTTTCCAGTTTAGAAAGGAAGTTACTGACCTCTGCTGACTCCCCCACTCACCCACCCCTGCAAAGAAACCTTTTCCCTTGCCTCGTGACAAAGTAAGAGGCATGACCCATCCCCTGTAATAGCTGGGAGGCCACTGAAAAAACAGACACAGTCTTCCAGAGGGTCAGCTAAGTTCAGCTGTCCCAGTTCTGACAGAAGCTGCTTCATCGACATATTCTCTCACATGTTTTTGTACCTCCTAGACCTGGACTCCTGGAAGCTCCAGGTGCAGCTTATGCAATAGCACCCCATCCTCCTCTGTCTATGCCCTGATTGCTCAAAAAACATTTACCACTCAAAGTAAAAGAGTTGAGCTTACGGCCACCACTCCTCCTCCACCTTCTGTCTCTATTTTTTGTATCAGCTGTTGCTGGGTGCTATCAATAGAAAGGGCTGTTACACTCTTAACAGATTTACTAATTTTTCACTTTTACAAATGATCAGTTTACTAGATGTAACAGATTTCCCTTGCCATTATGTTTTTCCCAAGGAATTACCAATTGCAGACTAGCAAAATTATCAACGCTACTAATCAGCAGGAATAAAACATGCCTGTGAGCGAGCCAAAACTCTGGACCTGTTCAGTGGCTGCTACATCCATGGACCACTTCTTTTGAGGGTAAGAAATACCCAGGGCCGAGCCTGCTGCTGCCTGGCACAGCCCAGCTCCATCTCTGTGCC
This sequence comes from Acrocephalus scirpaceus scirpaceus, assembly GCA_910950805.1. Lineage (NCBI taxonomy): Eukaryota > Metazoa > Chordata > Aves > Passeriformes > Sylviidae > Acrocephalus > Acrocephalus scirpaceus. The sequence goes on along the minus strand of OU383781.1, from coordinate 10,635,803 downwards.
ACAGGAGCTGAGCCTTAATGCTTTTCGATCCACGGGTCACAGGTTCAGCTCCCTGCTGCTGATGACTCACACAGGAGCTCCGAACTAAAACTAGCAACACCAGCTTTTTTCTAGGAGAGGATTGAAGAGCAGCATTGATCTCAATGAAGTATTTCGAGGGCAGAAAAATTCCACCACGCAAAGAGTGCGTGACTTCTCTTTAGTTTATTTTATATTTTTGTTCCAGTTGTCATTTTGAATTCAAACTCTTTGGAAAGCAGGCATAATAGTCTTAATGATCCCATTGAGCAGTTTAAATTCAAATTGTGGAGCACTTGCAATACCATGCTGGCAGCACTTTCCATAAATTACTCTCAAATTCAATACGTTACTTGACAAAAACAAGAATAAAGGGCTTTTTACTTTAAAAAGAAGAAAACTTGTATCATAAAAAAAAAAAATCTTTAAATTATAGTTTCTCTTCTCTGGTCCAATTTAAATTGTTACATAGTTGCTAAATTAGTGCTGTAATCCCTGCTTACAAATTGCAGAATTATTTTTAAAAATAGACGTAGTTTTACTGCAGGGAACAACCTTACACTTTAAACCCTATGTGCTGCAGGAAGCTGCTTTTGCACAGCTTTCAACCAGCCACACACTCACGTGCACACAGGTTTACAATACCAGTCACACTGAAGCCAATAGCAGTCTCACCAGAGATTTCAATGAGCACAAACTGAGTTAACACTGACATTTTAGAATGATTAGCAAATTTAAGCTTTCCCAGGGTACTCCATGGCACCAGTGGCTCTTGTTGTACTATTTCTTAAAACATCAGCATTTCTCATGTTCTGTTCTGAACTATCTTCTCCTACTGAACTACAGCCACTGATAGGCCAGGAAGTTAGAAGATTGTAAGAGGGGGAAAAAAACCTCCAAGATATACCTTTTTCTGCTCACAAAACAAGTAATGGGGGAGGGGGGAGAAAAAATGGTGGAGCACTATGATCCCAAGTTCAGAGCTGAGGAGCAGCAATAATCAGGGCAAGACTTCCATGCATAACTCTTCTTCCTTCAAGCACTTCCACAGCTTTAGTACTATGAAAAGATGAACTTCACCTGTAAAAAATCCTTGTAAGTGATCTTTGGGGATGGGTTTAAGATATTGTCCTCAATATCTCGCAGTGCTCAGCAGGAATAGGAAACCTCAATCCCTGGGTCTCTACAGGGCTCTGCAGAGGATACCCTCTCCCCTGCTCTAGCTTGACAGAAATGAGTTTCCTTCTCCTCCTTCAATTATTCACGGTTTCTAGCCCACACTTCTCTGAAGCCTTTTATCTGACCCTTGTTATTTCTGCTTTCTTGTATCCTTCCCAGTCCCACTGGGGTCCTCTCCTCAGGTGAGTCACATTGACTTGGACACAACAGAAGAAACTCTGAGAGGCCAGGAGCATCAGCAAGATTTTGCTGCTTTCTGCATTCAGTGCAGGAGCTCAGGCCCTCCCAGCCCTCACCTCAGAGTGCACATCTCCAGCTGCCAACCACCAGACTGCCAGAAGAGGGGAGAAAGAATGGAGGAAAATTTCCACATCCTGGAGAAAGTTATCTGGACATCAAAGAACGCCCCATTCACAAAACAGCAGCATCACTCTTGCCAGACTGGTGTGTCTGGTTAACCTTGTGCTCAGTCCTTACGATAGCACGGTATTTGGACAGCAGACAGCTGGCACTGCTCAACATCTTGCTCCTCAGTCTTTTATAACAACAGTTCCACTGATATTACGTTTAGCCTTTTCCCTGCTCTGAGTCCAGTGTTAAAATATCTTGAACTACTTAGAGGAAGCAAACCAAATGTTCTTTTGTCAGTAATTTGCCCTGTAAGGGAGGGGGAAAATATACTGATAACATACTGCAGACATGGCATTCATCACGTGCACAGCAGTGCACTGGTTACACTGGAAACCCTATCATGGTATTTCAAATGTTAACTTGACTGTCATAATGACTGGGAAACATCTGTCTCCTATTAACACTTTAGTTTTTACAGTTGCTTTTAGTTCAGCAGAAGTGTCTTAATGGAGAAGACTGGTACTCTTTTAGAAATAACATCAATAATGAAAGAATCCTTGGATGCAGAGCAAAACCAGCAAACACATTGGCAACAGAACTCACTGCTCTCAGAAGATGTAACAGGAAATGACAGTGATGGGTTTTTGGGTGGGAGGATTTTTGTGTGAAAGAAATTAACTCTGGTACTCAAATTCCCATTAAGAAAAATATTCCTTTTCAAACAGGTGATTGATTTCCTTAGATGTTAATTCAGACTTTTGGGGAATTTCATCTTAATTGGATCACTGATAAATAAAACCAGAAACAAAAACAACAAAGAAAACCCCTTCTGCAGGCTATTTAGGCTTGGTACTGACTAACCAATAATTAAATACAGCTCTTCACAGTAATCTTAATTATGGCTTCACTACACCACAGCTAAGAAGAGTCACACAACAAACTGAGAAGATTAGCCAATTCTAATTGTTGAAAAACATTTATTTTTGTTTTTGTGCATAGTTTTTGTGTGCATAAGGCCACAAGCCACACCAGTGAATTATTAAAAAATAATCAAAGGTTTCAAGAATTTATATATCACAACCAGGCAAGTGTTATTAGGCAAGTATTAGTTTATTTTCTTCATATGAATGAAGCCTCTTTGGCTTGCATAAGAGGTCAAGAGTTTTCAACTTGGGAAAATAGGGATGTGTGCTAGAAATCAGTGTGAATTAGGTAGACCAGAAACAAGTTTCACTAAATTAATCACACTTAGACCAGCTGAGGACCCTGTTTTTCTCAGCTGGCCACTGCCACGAATTAGCTGGGCAGTTTTGGGCCAGTTACATCTGATGCACTTTCCATGGGAATTCAGGTCCAGAGGAATCTGAGTCAAGGTACTTCAGTCCCATTGACTTCCTACAGATCTAAGATTCCTAGCATCCAAGCTATTTTCTGATACAGGGACTTTGGGAAACAAAAAATACCCCACTCACCTTCAAAAACCAAACACCAAAAAACCCCCCCAAACCAACCAACCAACCAACCAACCAACCAACCAAAAAGAAACAGAAAAAAACCCAAACCAAAACAAAAATAATCAGAGGCCACAATTCAGCAGAATGTGGCTAGACAGGCTAGATTTTAAGCAGGTCATTAACTCTCAGAATTCAGGATAACTGCATCACACATCTAAAGGCATGTAAAGACAAAAGCAGTCAGACTGTGCCTCATCAATTTAAGGGTCTCATTCATCTGCAAGAACAACTTGCAAGCCTAGCTCAAAGCCTCAGTGTACTTAGGCATTCATTATCCTACTGAAGCCAATGCAGGCTTCATTCCACTGAAAAATCAATGAGACATATGCTCTAGGACACAAATTCCTCAGGCCTAAAGCCAGTGGCATGGCAGAAGCCTAGATCCCTTGTAGATCTGGCTTTCAACACAGCAGAGTCCTGAGCTTTCTGAAAGACACTGAGACATAGGCTCCCGACACTTGTTTCTTCCACATTTAAGAGTTTAATATGTGCTTAGGTTTTGGGGTTTTTTTCCTTTACTGCATCAGACTGCCAGATTCCTGCTTCTCATTTTCCACTCACAGTACCAGCTGTCTAGTTACATATATGTAGCCCCATCAGCATTGCCATCCTTTCCTCTGCATGTGCAGCAGCAGATGGATCCAGACGTGTTTTGGGTTAACTCCATAACCATGTTTTTGTGGACTGCATGGATAAACATTTAAAGGCCCCTTCTGGTTATATAAAAGGAAGCTATTAAACGTTTACTCTTTCCTCTGTACTCAGAGCTGCAAAGCCGTATCACAGAACATACAAATGCAGATGCAACCAAGCAATTATCGTTCCTTTATCCCTTAAATAGATAGAAGATAAATTTGAAAGAAAATGAGGAACAGAATCCTTCTCCCTTTCCTTTTTTATCCTTTTATCTCCCAATGTAGGAAGTTTACTGAACCCTTGCCAACAATTCACTCAGGCTAATGAAGTGTATAAGTAATGGGATTAAATAATCTTAAACCATTACTACAGTGGCTAATGCAGATGTTTTCCCAAACTAAAGCAGATGAGTGGTGTAGAATGCGTGCTTGATTTAAAAAAGAAGAAAAGAAAGTATCAATCTGCAAGCAGATGAAGTCAATTCCAGCCTGAAGTCAATGAAATGTTTAATTCCAGTTACATAAAGTTGCTCCAATTATATTATGAATGCACCTTCCTAAAATCTTCAGCGCTTTGCACGTGGTTAAACCTGCCACAAAATGAAACTTAAATTTTTTATGGCGCAATCATTTTAGTGCAAACAAAAATAGAAATTATTTAAAAGGTACATATTCCACCAAAAGATGATTTAGCTTTTAAAAGCAAATTAACAAGGCCCATCTATCATTGCCATTATAAATAAGATACAATCCTCCCTTTTCATATTCAATATTTCAATCTCACTGTGAAGGCTCTGTAGAAATAGAAAGAACAATGAGATACTGGTGGCATTTTCAGAAATATTATAGTATTATTGCTCTAATTATCACTGGAATGACAGAAATGTTATGAAAAACATCAATTTTTACTTTCAGAAGTGTAAATACAATTCTGGAAGGGTCTCAGGTCCAGTGTTTGTAAGAACTCAAAACTGGAAGTTTAGAGGAAGACCTGTCAGTGTTTTAAGACTGTTCCAGTGCTTTTCTTACTCTTAAGTTACAAGGATAATCCTTATATGCTGGATGCTAAGGTCAGACCAAGGTAAAGCCTCAGGCACATTATGGGATGTTTCTTTAATTTGCACCCGTGCAACTGGTTCCAGCTACTTGTTATGGGAGCCTCTTAAAATGCACAGCTCCTCAGAGCAACTGTTAATTGCTTGCTTTAAGACCTTGTTGGAGGCATGAAATGAAATTTTAGGGCAATGTAAGCTTCAAAAGATATCTAATCCAAAGACCCTTAGTTCAGTAGAAAGTCTTCCATCAAGCAAGGCAGAAGTCTTGATTTTAGAAGTTTTAGTGCTTTCTTGCACCCCACCTCCTTAATCTTAGTGGGCACCACAGTCTTTAACCATTTTGGTATCAAGTTTCTCATCACAGAAAGCTGATAACCACACTACTGCTAAAAAATGACTGCACAGTCTGCTCCTTACAGAGATGAAACAATCACAAAAGCCAGCTCTTTCTCCTGCTGTGTCCACTTCATTTCAGAGGCAGGTCAGGCCAGGAAATGTAATTCACCCAGTAAGCTGAAAAGACCAGAGATCTTCTGGAGACCATAAAAAAAACTGTTGCTCATGGTACTGCCACAGGATTGTCAGACTTTAACTGTAAGGCAACTCCACAGTAATAAAAGAAATGTTTTCCGTGTCTGTGCATTAAAATCAGGGCACAAAGAGGAACGGGTACTCACAATGTAGCAGGGTTCACAGTAGGCTTTCTTCTCCACGGCATAGAAAGGCTGTCCCCTCAGCTTGTTGCTGCACATTATGCAGGTGAAACACTCCACGTGGAAGACTTGGTCCATGGCTGTGCAGCCAGTGCCTTCTCCAACAACATTCTCCCCGCAGCGGGCACAGCGTCCTGTCACCAGGGGAAAAGGACAGGAGTCAAAGCAAGCCCCTCATCCCAGCTGCAGAGCAGACCCTTCCACTCACCCGTGGCTGCAGAGCGGGTCAGGGGGACGTGGCAGCTCAGTCCACAGAAAAAACAATTTGTGCCACTGCTGGCAAAGATCCAGTGCCACTGGAAGGCACTCTGGTGCTGGTCTGTATGAAAAGATCTAGAAAGGATTGAAACTGGCTCCCAAAACAGCACTCATGTCAGTTGTGCTGCTGTAAGCCAGCAATCATTGTAAGGATTGAGCTCCAGATACAAACCACTCAGCTGTCATCTAACCCACCTCTATAGTCATCCTCAGCTCCTCCATTAGATGGGATAAACCTGTGCTTTAAGCCTTGCTTCAGCATGAAAGGATTTTGTTACAGGAGGCCTCATAAAGCTGCCTGGTGGCAGCACAATTTAGAGAGAAGTTTTTGCTGGTACAGCTTAAACCAATTCCCTCAATGGAGCCAATTACCTTTTTTTTCTGTTCAAAGATTAATACAGATTAAGATATTCTGTATATTTGTAGCACAGAAACTATTCCTAAAGAAACCAATGTGTGGTTACTTTATTCTTACTATCCTTCAGAAAGGCATATCAGAAACTGCTGGTAAAGACTCCAAGTACAGACAAGCCTTAAGAGCTCTGTCTATTTCTGAAAAGGTTCCTTAATGTCAGACATAAATGCACAACAAAAAGTCTGCAGACACACACACACGTACAAAAGGCTTGCTGCCTTGTTCAGATTGTTGCTAAAGATGCTATGTGGCAGACAGATTTAAAGTCAAGACAAGATTTCCATAGCTCATGGGAAAAACATTTCCCTAGGCAAGACTGTGGTGCAGAGATGATGGAAGAGGTGGGTAGAAGGCACACCTTTGCCATTTTTCTCTGTCATTTGAGTTCTAGAAAATGGAGATGGCCCATGAAGTTCTGATGTCCTCAGACAACAATTGATGTTGAAAACGGAAAGCATTAAGGACATGGTCAGCCACACTACATGGGAGAACCCTGCCAAAGGCAATAGAGCAACTATGATCTGGGGCTCTGTCCCACTCAAAATGGTACTCTGCAGTTCAAGAGTAACTGTGGTGACCCCAGCCTTGGGGCTCTGCACTTCTTGAAGGCTTTATGAGTGGAGTGGTATGGTCTGTGAGGGTGGGAATGGAAGGAAGAGCTGAGGTACAAGCAGGAAAGCAGACTGAGTTCAGTACAGAATTATTCATAAAGGCATATAGAAGTAATATGTGCCTGATAATAATTACATAATCCAGTAATGATACAATGCTCTCTCATACCATGGTCTTTTCATGCAAATACTGCACAACTTTCTACAAGGACTTAGACCTATCTTGTCATCCCAAGAGCAGGACTGCTGCCCTTTACTGTGCACTGTCAGTGTCCCCACACTCATCACTTCTTTCCTGCCAGTCCCACACTCCAACAAGCTACATTCAGGGAACAAAGCATGTAAGCTACTTTTGAAACCCTCAGGATGTGGCAGGATGATATATACACACATTTGAGATATATCAGGAAAGCTTGGAAAAGAACCCAGATCGTTATGGTTTCCTACAATGGTGTAACTGTAGCTGGCTTTGTAAAGGACAGACAGTTCTAACTCAAACATAACTCAAACAGCTCCCAGCCTGAGCAATGTGGAGGGAGAACTCACCAGATGAAACCAGACAAGTCTGAAAATACCCCAAATGGAATTATTAACACTGTATTTAAACTTAACTTTTCTTAGCATTTGTTGTTAGGGTTTTGATTGTCACTGTTGTTCTTTAATCACTCCACTGTAACACTTCTAGAGAGGATTCCTTTTTTATGAGCAGAAAAGGAATTCAGGTTTCCCAGCATGGTGGTGAGGCTACAGAGTATGGAGAAAGAATGGAAAAACCCATGAGGACTAGGAAGAAAAAACCCAATCTACTGGAGAGAACCACAAGAGTGAGCACTGCACTGAGAAGGAAGCAGAAGACTCCTCCCGTGGACCACAGGAGAGCCCTGCTCAGCCTGCATGTGGACAGCACAGAGCTGCTCCAGGGCCTTCTCCAAACATCTCGTGTAGCTGGGCTGTAATACGAAGAGACGTCTGGGGAGCAGTTAATATCTCTATATATAAAACATGAAATTGAAAGCCATTAGTGTATTACTTTACACAGTGTTTTTCCAGAGGGAATATTCCGCTGAAGAATTTATTTTCCCTAGTGTGCCATTCTGTGATCATCCGGTATTATTTTTATGAGGCATTTGGACATGGAATAATGTAGTGTCTATGCAAACACTTCTCAGCTTTCTTTGTTAACATCTGAGCAGAACATGTGGGAATCTTTTCTACCCCTCCCTCTCTTCTTACATTCATAATTTAGCCAGGTCTTCTGTGCTTCAGCATTTATCTTCCTCTTTGACCAAGGCATCTCTCCATTTGCTGAAGAAGCTGTCTACAAGTAGACCATACTTCTTGGCTGTACTTGTGCCAGGAGACCTGAGTGTTTCCTCACTCAAATACATACTCCTGTAATCTCTGACAAGTCACTCAGTGCCTTTGTACCTCTGTCCCCTCTTTGAGCAAAGGGCACAAAGACATCTCTGCCTCCCAAAGGTGCCCTGAGGCTACCTTCCCCCATAGCTCTGAGGTATTCCCCAACTACACTGCTGGTGGTCAGATACAAACCAAAGAGTAGCACAACACGAGTCTTGGCCAACTTCTCCCCTTTAAGCTGGTTTCCTGAGGCTTTCCTTCCTCTTTCTGGGTTTTTCCACTGAAGATTCCCACTGAGGCAGTGACAGACTTTAACCTGTCTACATTTACGAGAAATCCAGTTTCTGCTATTAAGTACACAGACAGAAATACTCCTATAAACTCTCATACAGGAAGGCTTTAAGAAAGCTTCCTTTTTTATAAGTTTATATGCAAACTATAACACCGTGGCCTTGAGCAAACCATGTTTTTCATGAGACATGGCCACTCCAGTGAGAATCAAAACACAAGCTCTGTGCCTAGCAACTCTCTTAACTGACTCACTCACCCAAAAGGTAAAAGCAAATAAGCCAAAATATTCAAATTTGGGAGCTTACAGTTGGGTGGCTGGATCCACTTCAAGGCAAATACAAAACCCATCTGGCTTGCAGCAATGTGATCACTGGAGACTGCACCTTCTACAGACCTTGGTGCAATCTGGGAACTCACAAGACTTCTGCAAAAACCTGTCTCTTCTCCCAACTCCTGCAACTCGCTCAAATGTAGTTGAAAATGGCTATTAGTTTCAAGTGTTGGTGAGGGAGGAACTGACAAGCAGACAGGCACATGCACACAGGCAGTGCGATTGCACAAGACTCATTTCCTTAGAAAACCAGAAAAACCCCACTAAAAACAATGCATCTATCATTATGTCTGATAAAAACAAAACAAAGGTCTGCTTTTCCTGTGTGCCAGTTACCAACGGCGAAGGTATTTGTGGTTGGGCTCACCACAATTAAGTGCCCACACATGTTCCCCATTTTAATATTTTCACACTGGCTCAAATAACTCAGTCCGTTGTGTGCAGAATACCCACGAGTGAATACAGAACAAGTTGCACTGCTTATTGGGAAAGAAGTAGCAAAGGCAAAGTTTGCAAGACTCAAGAACAAACAGATTGCACAAAAAAGATTACACAAATAATCTAAGAGAAAAATAGCAGGCAGCGTATTACAGTAGAAACACAGAACAACGTGACCCATTTGCTTCCCACAAACAGCATTTAAAAGGCAGCTTAAAGACAAAGGACAAAATTAGCACTAAACTGCATGAAGATGAGAAGCTATGTCATTTCAACATTCTTCTTTTGCCCCTTCAGCCCTTTTTAGATCCTTTTTCAAGATCATTTCAGCTAAACTAGAAGGCGATATGTTGGCAGCCAGCCTGGGAGACCGGAGTTCTCTATTTTTGCATGAAAGAGGTTCATAACCTTGGCCATGCTGTGACCTTCCTTCAGCCCAGCCTGGCTGCCACATGGTAGTCTTACCTTGGGGGGATGTACAGAAGTACCCACAGAGGTTTCCCTGCTGAAAATGCCATCGTTAGTGAGTGGATCACACAAAAACACTTCAGCAGCTGAAAGGATACATTAGCTACTATACTCTATTCTGAAACCTCATTTACTGTCTTCTATTGTGTTAAATATTTGAAATGTTGTGAATCTGAAGGAATAGGGGGAAGGAAGAAGAGGAGCTCATATTGCACATGATGCCATATTCTAACTTCTTATCTCATTACTATTATTACATGGGTTTTGCCTATACCACCACAGATCCTGGCTGCTCAGATTATAGACCAGATCCATTCTGCCGGGTATTGGAAAAACACAGAATTCAAAGAAGGGCCCAAATGGAGTTGGAGGAGTTTACAACCTAATACAAGCAACAACAACGGGGTAGTGATAGGAAAAAGAAGGAAACAATCAGACAAAACCAGTCAGCAAGAGAAGCTGTGGTCTCAGCACTCTAAATGTTTTACTGTTGACAAGGAGTCTGTAGACAGCATAGCAAAGGAAAAGGTTAAAGAAGAATTTGAAAGAGGACCCGGAGGGAGTTTAAAGGAAGTTTAATGGAATGCTTCTGAAGAAAGGACAAAGACAACACAAAAGAGAATGTAAGTGCTTGAAGATTGAACATAGACGCTTTCAGATGGGAAGGATGAGTTGCTATGTCACTAGAGAATACTAGAGGAAGAAGGGTGGGAATAGGTCATTACAGGTCACGCAGGTAAAGACATGAAACTTCTGTTTGATATGAGGCAGAAATGAAACCAGAGGAGAGATGTTTAGGAGTTGGATTCGATGATCCTTGTGGGCCCCTTCCAACTCAGGGTATTCTATGACTCTACGACCAAGAGGCAGAAATGATCTGGTCTACGTTAAAAACCAGAGAGTTATTTCTGCAGCTAGTTGAGCATGAATAGAGAGAAACTGCATTTTTTGAAAAGGATGTTGCAGAGATTCAAGGTCACTGGAGCTTGGAGGCAGCTTTTAACTGTGAAGATGAATAGGAAAGGCCATAATCTGAGCTGTTACTCAGCAAGATTCTTAAGATTTGGCCAGAAACTGGGCAAAATCTGGAGATGAGGAATTAGGCACAGGGTGTTCAGCCTTATCTGGGACATGCATCACTTTTAAACATCAGATTAGGAAGGTGAGCAAATGGGACAAACATCCACCACGGAAGATGGATGATGAAATAGGTACATGTCACACTAATGTTTATGGCAGTAATATTCTGATAGCAATCACACTGGAGCCAAAGATAAAGGCAATGTAACTCCATACAGGTGGCTTGAGAAGCTCCTGTTTGCACGTCCAGGGACTTCAGTAGCCTTTTCTAGGCTACAGCATTATTTTTCTGTCATACCTATTTAGACATTAAGCCATTGGCAGTACCACTGTGATGTACAGTGCCTAATACAGACAATTCAGGCAGCGACTATACATGCCAAGAGCAGAGAAAGCAGAGAGAAAATGTGCAAACCTCTCCACAGAAGACTTAAATTCATGAATTCAAAGCATGTATTCCATGTAGAGAAGAGATAGGGGATAATTTTCTGATAAAAGCATCAAAGTAGGGAGGTTCTGCATTTGCTGAAATGTGGGGAAAAAAACGTTGATATCTCAAAAAACTCTGCATGATGGAAAAAACTGTTTCCCACCTAACTGTGCTGTGGGAATACACCACAAGGTCATATCCTCAGTGCCTATCAATTACACAATTTCCCTTGATCAGCTAAGTGTATTCCCCAGCTCTCACTGCAGCCCTGATACACAATGCAAGACAGAACTAAAAAAAATACAGCACGCTGCCTTTTCAAAACGGTACCAAGAACACTTCTAAAATATATAAATACATTGAACAAAATATCTCACTAAAAGTTCCCCTGGCAGTCTCAAGACACCCAGTATTTCCGCTGCGTTATTTTTCTAATCATCTCTGTTTAGAGTTCGCCAGTGAATGCATTTTAGAGATTCATGTCACATTCTGCTTTTGGATGGCTTTGAATCAGCTGGCAGTAAATGTGGAAAAATCATTATTCCTAATGAAGAAATATTGATGACAAAACAGCATTTCGAGGACAACGTTGACCATAAGTCAACAATGTAAAAAGACTTTCCTCTCTCTCCCTCCTCTTTCCTAGTGACTTTTATCCAAGGGTTTTCAAGCATTTCCCAAGCACGTGGGATTCCTCAGGACACCTATGCCAGACAGGCACAATTACTCCATTTTAAGGGGATACAGGAGCAGAAACTGATTATTAGGATAACAATGTAACAGCAGACCTTATCTTAGTACAGTGTCAAAGTTTCTGCAACTCAGAAGTACCCAACAGATTGTTTGATTCATCCAAAGGGAATAGAAGAGGCATCTCTGATCCACAAGGGAGAGTTTATGTCCTTCTACAGTGCATGGGAGGTATGTGTCTAACTGACTATGATAGACAAAGATGTGCTGGATCATATTTGTCCCAAAGTGATTCCGACATTTTGGCACTCAGGGCATTTCAGTAATAGTACAAAGGGAAACCCAGAGGTATTTTGTACATTTTGTGGAAAACTGTATTATTTAGCTCATCTTACCCTTGCCTTCCTTACCTACCCTTTTCTTGCTTTTGAACTCAAGACTTTTCACTGAATGGGAAGCCCTTGGCAATGGTGTATTGTGCTAGGATCTAAGCTTGAAGTGTCACCATTTGACAGTAGCAGACTGTATGCATCAGTTGTCTTACACAGCCCTTGGACATGAGACAGATCAATCTTAATTCTCTCTTCTTCAGCAGACGTCAGAAAACACAATCTTTCACAGTAAACACAGCTTCATGCTGCAATGTGTGCCTGAAACACTTCATAAATTAAATCCAAGGCCATGATTTAATTACTGTGTCCTGGTTATTCTGCTTTAACTGTGTTGCACTTGTACTCCAGATGTACAGGTCCCTGCAGTGACCTACTTGTCATTTGTACTGTACAGCACTGTGCAGTAGCTGCACTCTCGTGTTGTTTGCATCCCTTTCCTCCAACCACAATACAACTTCATATTCTCACTTTGCTTGGCTGTAAAAACCTGACACATTCTCAGTATGCCCCGGAGGTCCCATTCCATACCACAGAGCAACTGTGCAGACTCACTCTGCCAACACTTTACCTTTTCCAACATTTCTTCATGCTGCTCATCACAAGATTACTGTCCCAGCTGATCCCCAGGCCTCACAGTGAACCTTTGTAACACCCCAGGGAAGGTAGAAGACACCCAAAATGCAGGCAGGGAACTTGAGACACACACAGGTTAAATAACCCTCCAAGGGTCACACAAGAAATTTATGATGGAGCCAGGAATTGAAACCTACCTTCTCAATCACAGTCTGGTTTCTTTAACCACAAGGCCATCTCTGAAAAGGCTTGATAGTAAGAAGGGCCTGTGGCATAAAAACTCCATTTCAGAGGGAGCTCCCAGCACCAGCCTTGCTAAAACTCCCTCCCTAGGAGGAAGAATTTGCTCCTTGTGTCAACCACAGCATAACTCTCTGGCAGCCTGGCTGAGCCAAATAGCTACTGAGCACACAGAGTTCTGTGCCTCTGCTACTGTCCTCTGTTTATTGACAGAGAAAGAAAAGCCTCTGCTTCCTTCAACACCTTTGTGGTGGTGATCCTTTACCCATCTACATCCCCCTCTCCTCAACATCCCGGGACACAAAAGACAATTTAGTTTGTTTGTGGTATAAAGCAGATTACAATGAGAGGTACGTCCCCAAATTATTGCAGCCACAATGTATTACTGCCACAAAATGGAGAGGATCACTCCTGATTTTCCCAAAAAAAAAAAAAATTTGGGTAGAACAGGATCTTGAGAAGACATGGAAACGATCTTACTGCTTCAAAGGCAGCACCAACTCTCTCTACAGCATTCTTGACAGATACTTGTTTAACCTGCTCCTAAAAACCTCCAGCAACAGAGATTTCACCAAGCACTTGGGCAAAAACTCTCAGCGAGCAGCTACCTGTACTAGTAGTGAGCCTTTCTGCCATCCAACTACAGTGCCCCTCGCAGCCAGCCAAGTCAATGCCTTTTTACTCCGTTCATGATGGACATAAAGAAAGCAGATGGGCTTGGGTGGGCCTACAGCAGCTGTAAGGACCGAATGGAAGGTGCCCCCTGGCAGGGCAGCGTGTCCCTGAGCCCCACACACGGATGAGGTGCCAGTCCCCGCGCCGGATGACGTGCAGTGAGTGTGCCAGCCCAGTGGGGGTCAGTGATGCTCTACAGTATTTAAGGTCCCAGACACCTTTTTTGCAGCATGCTTTGCCTTTTTTTTTCCCCCCCCATCCTCCTGTTGTTGTTGTTACATTGTGTCAACTTTTTGGCACGTGTTTTACCATGTGCGAACGGCTTGAAATAGAGCCCCGCTTACATCTGGAGACAAAAAAAAAAAAAAAAAAAAAAAAGAAAAAAAAAAGAAGAGAGTGAAAAAAATAGTGGGAGAGAGGAAACATTCCTCCCTTTGCTAATCGATCAAGGAAATGCAAGGGAGAGAGTAAAATGTACTCTATTTCCTTTAGAAATGTTTCCTTTAATGCCGATGAAAGCTGCCAGATGACAGAGAGTGCGGCTGTATATCCACTGAAGAGCCGGGCTCGGGAAGCAGAGCTGTTAGCGCAGCTTCGCCAGGCACGGGGATGTCCCTGGCAGCCACAGCAATCCCTCCTCCAGCCCCTGTCTCTCCCGGGCTGTCCAACACGGCAAACACGGTGCCATGTCCCCTGCTGTGGGCTGGGCACTCCCGGCTACTCGCTTCCCCTCCCCACTGCTCCCAGCCTGGGCTGAACAGGGCTCGGGTATGGTAAAGAAGTAGCTTAAAGTTGCAAGTGTAGAGTGGAATTGAAAGAAGTAACATTTCATGATTACTCTTTTAATTACACATGCGTTGGTGTTTGGGGGCAAGACTTTCAAAGCACCAATTTGTACAAAAAACCCAGCCAACAAATACTTAACTAAGGAGCGCAATAATTTCATTTGGTAAAAAAAAAAGAAGATTAGAAAATCATACTTTCACAGAAGTCCCCCACATTCCAGTGCCATTACTCCTCTCTGACTGCATGTAGTAAGTTCCAAAAGCAAGACACACAGAAACCCTTTTTTTTTCCAAATACATATTGGGCAAAAATTATAAAGGCTGTAAGAAAGTGGGCCTTTCCCATGCTTTCAAAAGCTGAGAAACCTCTTGTTTTATTTTACTTTCATAGGAAAATAAAACTTTCAAACCAAAAATGACTCTTCTCCTTGGAACACATCACTAATGACGAAATCTTATTTTTTAGTGAGATGTTACCAATATGTGGCATTCAGGGAAGAACCTCAGCAACTCTCTACTAAAGCCCTGGCGAAGGTGAGGCTACCAGCCAAGTCCTACTGGGGCTGGCAGGAAACCTCTCTCTGGGTAGTTTATCTCAAAGCTGATTCTGTGGGGGTTTACCCCTCCTGGGAAGGACCTTAGCAAAGGGGAACAGTTGCTGGCTGAGCTCTAGATCAGACACGTTTTGGCAGTTTTGGTGATGCCAACAGCAACAACCACTGAGCCATTCCCTTTGCACTCGCACTTGCAAAGCCATAGTGCATGATAAACCCTGGACAGTGAAACCACCAAATATATGACACACAAGGTGAGCCAACCATGCTTGTATGAACCTCCCGCAGGGAAAGGAAGGCAGGATACCAGGCAGGAATCATTCCTCCTCCCACACTCAGCAGGGGCTATGGGCAAGTAGGCATTTCCTGAGCTACCTCCTGGTCCACTTGTTTTGTAATGCTGCACCAAATTTCAGGATCCTCTTTTGGAAAGGCACAGAAAACCACCTTGTCATTATGGAGGGGTGCCAGTGGCAGCAGCCTCAGGCAGCAGCTACGTGGGGCAGCTCTGCACGGCCCCTCTGGGTCCTTTGGCAGGGGTCTGCCCCAGCGTGCTGTCCCAGCCTGCTCCCTCCCCGGCTCAGGAGAGCAGCCTTGCTGGTAGAGCAGTGGAGGGTGATTTCAGGGGCTGCTGCACCTGACCCTGTCTGTAAGCAATGGCTGTAACACAGAGCAGAGCTGGAGGCCAGACAAGCTGCTCTCCTCAGAGGCCTGGTGCTCACTGTGCAATGGTTCATGCAGCTTCTCCCAGCCACTCCTCCAGCTGGGAGACCGGCTGTCCACAGGCTCATGCTGCTGCTCAGTGCAAGCACACCTTAAACAGAGATCAAATTCTTCTGAGCTCTCAGCTTTCTTACAGAGCTGAACCGAGAGTGCAGTCAGAAAGGACCAGCTAAGACTCACACTGATACAGGCAGCAGCCTTTACGTCTAGGTCAAAAAATGAGTTGTCTTTTTCCACATTTCCAAAGGACTGCCATTGGGTTTGCCATTTCCAACATGAAAAGCAGGCTCAAGGAGCCCAAGCAATGGGGTGCAGCTCTGTGATGTGAGGTGCAGGACCAGCACAGAGAAAACAATGTCTCCTGTCCCAAAGACTTTCATGTCCAACTGTGTCCATGTTGCACAAGGGCACTTCAAACCACTTCTGCCCCTCTGCCAAGCCAATCCATTTCTTAATATGAAATATGAAATGCCAGGATAGGCACCATCAGTGTATTGAATAGATTCAAGCCCAGCCAAAAATCACATCCATGGCTGGGCATGAATGACTCAATTCACTCTTCCATAGCCTGACTGCGCTCCAGCTGGTATTCTGCAGCTTGTCTCTGCCTCGTGGCATCACTGGGAGGGTGGTGGCATGAACTGATTTTTACCAAAGGCTCTGTTCAGTGGTGAAGATGAAATTGCCTGTGTAGTGGCAAAGTTTTGAGTCAGAGATGCTTGCTGTGCCTTTGGCTCTGGCCTACCAACCTGGAATGCCTCCTGCATGCTTGCCTGAGGAAAAACATCTGACAAAAAACAGAGAGAGAACCTATCTCCCCACTGCCAAAAATGAAAGAAAAAAAAAAGTGAAGAAAGGCTGGATCTGACAAAGAGTAGTGTCCTGAACAAATGGCAGCTCTCACAGGCCTAACAACATTAAGGCCTGAGGTTTTCAAAGGTGCCTGGCTTCATTAGAAGATGCCACACTGAATTTCAACCAGCACCTCATTTATTTCAGGTATTTTGAAAACCCTGCCTTTCACAATCCGGCACCAGCCCAAAGCTTCCTTGCTGTTTTGAAACATGCACTGTCTGTGTGTTGACAGCAGCCCTGCCATAAATCACACCCCTCAGGCACTGGAAACCACCTCACCTGTATGCCGAGCATCCACTGTTCCTTGCAATGAATTCCATCACTCCAAATTTCTCAGTAGCTGGAATCAACTAATGCTGGGGGTTTTTTTCTCATTAAAGCAACCTACTAGACAGAGGTTTCCTTCTTCACCCCAAAATCTGAGACCTTTCCAACCAAGTACAAGGTCCAATATTTGTTTACTCTCTTGGACAAGTAACAGGAACTTTAAAACTTGGGATGGAGAAGCACTCTGATTCTCCAGGGGACGTTCAAGACTTTTTCCTATTCAGAATGACCACACATGTCATAATCTTAAAATGTGACATTGGTATTGAAAGCAGAAGTCCTTTTAAAATGTCATTCGATGTTGCCGACACCATATTTATTAGACTGATGTAATTAGGCAATAACTGTAATTCTGCTCCTCCTTTGGGTCATGGGACCTGCTTTTCTGGGCCGGGGTAGATGGAAAGTAATACTGATAACTCTCTAATTTGAAAATAACCTCCCAGTGGCACATGCTTCATGATGGAGTCCATGATGGAGCACTCATATCAAGTATCCACAGATCATTTCACTCACCTGATTGTCACAGTCTCAGAGCTTGCTGCATAAGGATATCAAAGTTTTCTTGCTTGGCCTCCATTACAATGAATTAGTGCAAAATATGAGATACATATTTATAACAATTATTATTTTATTTAAAGAAAGTATGTGGAAATCCATCTGCACAATTGCATGTGTCACTCTCACACATCCTACAGCTTTTGATTCAAAATTAGCAAGGCTTAAAAAAATAATAAGTTAAAAAAACCTCACACCATAAAACCAAGCTCATTAGTGGCATTAAGTCTGATCTGGTTAAGGTGGTAGTTTTGACTCTAGGGCCTGCTGACTAACAGTACGAGACATGAGAATTGTGGGTACTGATCCATTTATCATGATTAAAGACTGTCCTGACATTTCACCTTTAGTTCCCTGTGAGTAGGCTCTGACGTTGACCGGCATCTACAAAGGCGTGCTCAAAGTACTACTTATAACTCATCACTCATCTTAGTACTACTAAGATGGAAGATTCTTCCTAAATTGGCTTCCATGCTAAGGGCACCAATCCCTGTCTCCTGAATTATTCACACAATTCATGACCTGAAAATTTTGTGCCAATGGAAATTGAAACCACAAAAGCTTTCCCTCCTCCCTCCCACGGCTGAACCAATCAGAAAGGACGGATTTAATATCCAGAACTCATGATGAGTTCTGCCCGTCCAACGCCCTTGAGCAGGCATTAGAAAAGGCCATCATCAGCAAGGATTGTAAGTGTTTGCCAAAAACTTGGTGTTGGAAAACGTCCTGAACGTACCGTTCCAGTGACGGCAACTCTGTATGAGCGAAGTTGGCAACTCACTCTGCTCTGAAGTTTCAGGGTGCTCTTCACTGATCTCCTACATTCATGGGAGTTCACTGTGAAAACAGTAAGGCTATCTAATCCTCATTAAACTCTTTGGCGTGACAGTAGGGAAAACTGATGGACTTGTTTACATGTGATAACAGAATCATTTGAAATCCACTAGACCTCCAAATTTAGATCTGAGGTAAATGTAGAGACAGTTTATACTAAGCCTGATTTTAGCTGATGTAAACTTAGTTGACTTATTTTGAATTTATATGACCAAACCCAGAAAGCCAACACTGGTTTAAGTCAGTTGGTTTCCATTTGCACATAAAATGATGCAGCTTTATTATGTTGACAAAGTCAGGTGTGATGGAAAGGTCAGAGAAGCTATTATTCCCACCCTAGCATAGGAAAAAGTGTGGAAGACTTTTGTCCCAGTGGAAAGCTACAACTTACAAAAGGCTTCAAAACAGAACCTTTTGTGACTTCAAACATTTTAGGAATTGCTTTCATGGTTTTCCATTATTCTATGCATCCCTGCACAGATGAGGACCTACAAAAGAAAATGCATTATGTAGCTTGTGGGAAGTCTCTAACAATGTTCTAGACCAGATGACTCCAGAAGAGTTTGAGACTCCAGAAGAGTTTGAGATAAGCTTCGATCCATGCCCAAGCATTAGAACACCTGCAAAAAAGTCTGAGTTCCAGTATTGCCTCATGAGAAAGTCAAAGGAACCTCACCATAGCAAAAAAGAGAGAGATTGGCATTTTGGAAATCACAGACTAAAGTCTTATGAGCTCCTTTTCATGCAGATGAGCCCTGTCTGAGGTATTAAGAGCCACCATGCAATATTCCCAGCTAAGAGTGACACAAAATTAGTAAATTGTCATGGGGAAACAATATTAATATCTCATTTTACAGTCTTATTTGTGCTGTATATCGTTCTGTTCTCCTCTGTCCCCAGAGCACAAGAATGAAGCTACTGCACACACTGATGTCCTAAGAGTTTAGGCAGTATTTACTCAGCCAGACTGATTTTACTCTAGCCAAGCTGGTATCAGTTGCAGCATCTTCTAGTCAACCTACTGAGATGTGAGCCACTATGTGCCACAATTAGCTCCAAAACATCATCCTGTGAAATGTTTGCTCCTCTTAACAAATTGTTCTGCAATTTCCCTAGGCCAGAACAGGTCTTGTAATCAGACATTTGCTGGATGCACACCATTCCTACCTGCTACCTAACAGCTGTCACTCATAGTACCAGGACTTCTGTCAATTACAAAGGACTCAAGGCCACAGGTCAACCATGCTGTCCTCCCTGAAAGTTGTGCTGCAAAGGGCAATAGGCAATGAGACTTTGGTATGTGCACACCTGGCAATTGTACAAAACATAAGGAAACAGAGTCTGTAAACTTCAAACAGCATAGTTATGGCTCCTCACCCAATGTCCTGCTGTACTCAGAGAAAAGAAGTAACAGAAAACTCACCAAGATCCCAAGACTAATTGGCTTTCTGTGAAGTATCGTTTTTGTTTAAAAGACCAAGCCACACTTAGATCAATGGGGCTTATGAACAACCCTTTGCTCATGACCAGGTATGATCAGAACTAGCTCAGGGCACATATCTCCAACCCCAGAGCAGTAATGTTTCTCTGGCCTAAGTTTGGGGGTAGCCTCTTTTCCAAAGCCTGTCTCTGACCCTCCTGTTGAGGCTCCTAAAACTTACATTATCGGTGCGGTTTTTTGCCTAAGCCCTCAAGAAAGTATGTGACAGTTCCCTGTGTGACTGAACAGAGCAGTTTCCATTCCTCACTCAATTTAGAGACAGCAGGGCAGAAAGAGACCGAAAGAGTTCAAATGACAAGCTTTCACTAGGAGCTGGCCATGTAACTGACACAGACCTTGTGGCTCTCCTCAGCTGCCTTTCTGACAGAGGATGCCATGGAGATGGCAATGCACCAGCTGTGCACATCTGCAGTGCACATGCTCCACTTCCTTCACCTTCTGAATTCTGCCTGTGAAGAAATAATAGAAATAAATCTGATCATGAGCAACCTCCATTTTTCACTCCCCTCCCTTTTTTGTTGCGATGCATGGAAATTGAGTATACACAGAATAAGAGGTTATAGTGATCTTAGCATCAGTAAGTGGCCTAATGGAACTACACAGGCACAGCACACTGAAGCCAGTGCTTTGCCGTTTTATCTTTAGAAGAAGGCAATGGTTTTAAGCATATACAGACAAAAGATAGAGTATTTTAAGATGTTCCACCCAAATATTCACTGTTATTGTAGCTATACATTCCCCAGTCCTGCCCTTCCACCATACCTTCCTCCTTCCTCTAAACAACACACATCAGATTTGGTAGTGTTGGAGAGGGTAACACTTCACAAGACCCATGTAGGCATCAAAAGCTGGATCAGTTGATCTGAGATGTTGAGATGGAGAATGGGAAAGAAAGGAACGCCATTAGAATCAGACTCCAGGTAGTATCCTGCACTATATATATGTGTACACACACACACATATTTATTTATGCATTTTAGGAGTCTCACTAATTTCAGCCAGATATGAGAAGACAGAAATCAGAAGACAGAAATGAGAATCAGCTGCCCAGCTCGTGGAAATGACAACAAGAACACATGACCAGAATTAGCTCCACGTTGGCAGTGACGATCACTAGGACTTTGCTGTCCAGAAGAGCTGGCTTCATATGACAGTCTTCTGCACAGCATAAAGGACCCACATTAGAGTCCTTTCTAAATGTCCCCCTCCAGCTCAGCCAGACACAGTTCCTTAGCTCATGTGATCACAAACTGCACTAAAAGGAGTGGAAACTCAATATTGTCATGTCCCAGCCATTCATCAACACAAGTGAAAATTCAAGGTAAAAGGCTTCAGGCTTTCTGCAGTTTTTTTGACAGTCACATGCTGAATTCACTTGTCTTTCGTGGCAAGCACATCATGAGGAAATAGAGACATTTAAAAAGCTGGGGTTTTTCAAGTGTAATTTTAAATGACAACAAAAACAACTAAAACCCACACAAGAAGTATCCCTTCTTTCAACCTGCATTCACAAAGCATGCAGCACATCATCTGCCCAGCCTGCCCCTGACAGAATCAGAACATGTACTGAACAGATAGTAAGTTATTAACCTCTCAAGATATTGTCTGGAACCAGAATTTGTTGAGGAAATTGTAAATTAAAGTTCAACACTGCTGCTAACTGAACACAGCCTGATTCACAGCTTTAAACAGACAGTTTAGCATGGCTAGGGCAGTGATTTGGAGGGATCTACAAAACAAAATAATTCACACCCCACATCCAGCTGTCTGTTTTAAGCAGTGAATAGTGTTTTAAGAGTGTGGAAGATGGTTGTACCTCTAAACTCTCAAGAAAGGGGTCTGCTATTGCTGTGGTGTTTTACTGAACCACTGATGTTTAATGGGGAGATACATTTTGTCAACTGTCAGAACTCATGTCACTACCTGTGCTGTCCCCTTTTGACCCTGGTGCTGTGAACAGTTTTTCAGAGGTTTGGCTCTTAGCTCATACTTCCAGAAGTAAAGAAGTAACTATTCCTAAATCTCTGTGCATGTCTTGGCAGACACACAAGGGAAAAAAGGCAAAAAAGAGCAAATGAGCAAGTTCCTAAATGAAAGCTGGTGACAAGGTATCAGATGTAGTCTCCCATCTCTGCTTTGCACCCACAGTGATCCTGTTGCTATTGACATTGTCTGTTTCCCTCAACGGGGCTGGCTTAGGCAGGGCCATGGGACAGGCACGGTGCTTTGCCACTCTCTCCTGCTCAGCTGACACAATCTGCGCTGGCATGGTCCAGGTAGGCGACATCTCAACTGCAGGTTTCACAAATCAAAACAGGTTTACTCTTGGCTGCTTGTAGCATCCCAAATGTCTGCCAGGGCTGGCTTCTCGTGATCTGCCTGCCAGTTTGAGATGACAGTCTCCTGACTTTTGAGCACCAGTTGTGACCTTGGCTTGTAGTCAGAGACATGAAAACACGTGTTCATGACATGACACGATGAACAGCAAGGTGCATTTGGAAACATGGAAACAGTGCAGCTTACTAAAACCAGCAGGAAAGTTTGGCTACTTTTGATTCTTTTCATTCTTTTAATCCTCCCCTACCTCTTTCCACCGCTGAGAATCACTCTGTATTGATTATGCTGACATTGACAGCAGAGCTGGAATATTTTTTTCACATCTGAGATGAGAAAGTGGGTTATGATTCATCTCACAGAATCTGAGTCAAAGCAATTCCTTATGAAAAACCAAACAGTTTTGATGCATTTCCATCAGAAGAGAAGAGGCTGGCGAACACTCAGCAAATGAGGCAGTCCTGTTTAATTCTTCTTTTTAACACATTTCACTCTCAGATAAAATCTGTCCTTTCCCCCCACTGGAAATAACTCATTTTGAGTTAATGACACTAAAATACCCCTAAAAGCTACTAGCAAAAGACAAACCACCCTATCAAAAAAGACAGCATGAGACAAATGCCACCAGAAGAAGAAATAACAAATGCCACACTGTGCCCCACTTCTATGGAACAGTGATTGCTAGAGTGGAAAGTAACAGATTACTATAGTGAATTATCAATTTTTCTAATAGCCTTGAACTATCTAAATGCTGAAGTGTGATAACATTAGTGGGTACATTACATTAACAGCAGTTAAAATGATCAAGTATGATCCTGGAGCACATTTTCCCCCCTTTCTTGTTTTCATAGCCTTGTTACTAACCCTGGAAAATAGGGCTTCTGCTCTGAATGCTGGGAAGAGCCTTCAGACTGGTTGTGATTTCTTATCAGACAAGGCTCACAAGTCCATTTTGGTTGATTTTCACATAAAATAAAGAGTGTGGCCACAGCTTTGGGAAAGGCATAGAACTTGAAGGAATTCTAGGCTCAATTCCCACTTTGCTACTGGATCTCAGCATGACTCTGGGTGAGTCATGTTAACTTTGCCAGTCAGCCCCTCATTTGTAAATTAGGGACAGTCATTTCCTGGTCCTTGACATATTTTCAGTTTCAGAACTCTGAGGGATGCACCCTGTTCCTACTCCATGTTTAATTTGCACATAGTACAGTGTGACCACAGCCTTGGATGCCACTGCAGCACAATGAGCTGTAATGGAACACAGAAGCCAACTGCAAATTTAGTGCATCCAGCTTCAAAGAACAGGTGAGCTGCTTTCGGTTTTAAAAAGCAAAGAAAAGGTTCCCTTCTGTCAAATCATGTACACAACTAACTCGAAACAAAGAAATTACACTATTTTCATGTTATTGGGACGAAGATTTATCCAAGACTGCATGGCTGGAATGGTTTTTAACTCCAGCTCCAAAACTGAATGCCTGAGCCTCGCTCAACAACTTAGCTACAAGTCATGACAAAAGAATGTCTTCAGGCTTTAAATACTCCAAAGCTCTATCTGAAGTGAAAATTATTTCTATAATATTACTGCCCAGAAAAAACATTATCACTCATTCATAGACACACGCATACACACACCTCCTCTCAAAATTCCTGTATGTGAGAATTTAGAGCTTATGATTTCCCGGATGGAGGAAACTCCTGGTTGCACTCATCTCCATAAAACAGGAGAACCAACCTTCTCCATCCTGTATGTCCTAAACTAACAGTCCATCTTCAGCTCTTGACCTCATCAAGGAGATTCTCAACCAGGGGTCCTCCAGGTGCCACAATTTGTGGGTTTTAATCAGGTGATGACACCCCCACAGAAAACCCCCAGAGACCTGCCAGTTCATTTCATGTGGAGCAGGAAACAGCCAACAGATAGGTGCCACTTTTGCTTCTTAATGATCTGAGTTAGCTACAGACTAATGAACTGCAGCTGAAGACTTGATGGCTCACTATCAATTCTTCAGCCCATTCAGTCCATAGAGAGTTTACTTTACTTTGTAAGTTCATCATGAACAAGCTGAATTGTCTTTGAACTGTTGGTCAAATTAAGGTAGAAGGATTTGGTTTGTTTCCCTGTAGGACTGTTAAATTTGGGGGGTTGGCTAATAGCCTCATTATTGTTCAAAGGTTTTTCTGAAAGAGGATGAGCTTTCCTATCCATCTGTACAGGTCCTAGCACACTAAGGGCCCTCTCACAGCAAAAGAAGTATCTACCACCTTCATGGATTTTCATTTTTTCATGGCTATGTTAATTTTTAAGCATGCTGAAGAATCATGCAGAATACAGCTGTAATTTGGAAAGACACATCCCTGAATTTCATTATCACATTTCACTCCTCTTCGAAGACAGCAGGTAATTATCAGTTTTTATCTACTAACTTTTGGGACAAACCTAATTTCATTCATGGCCTGAAAACCACCTCTTTCACAGCATACAGGTGGTGATCATGGGAATCCCTTTGATCATGTGCTACTTCGGTATTCTGAACTTATTCTCCATTAAATAACTTCTGCATCAAAAATCAGTTCTATTTAAAAGTAAGAATATGTCTATGTTGACTGCCAGCAATTCAAGCTAAACCAGGGAATTAAAAACACAGAAGTCATGCTGCTTGCTACCTGTTCCAGCTGGGATTTTATGACCTACAGTAACAAAGGGTAATTGTGGTTTTGATGTAAGATTTAGATCCCATCTGTGAAGCAGCAGTGGTGTCTGAAGAGACTGTGCTTCACAAACACTCATGATACAAAGTCTTGACCACTCTTCTGTGGATAAGAAGAGGAGAACAGAAGGTGAGTTTCCTGTCTCCGGCCCCATGTGGACCAGGTGCTCAGGACTTACAGAAGTGCAACCTTCTCTCATCCCTGACTGCTACATCTGCTGGATCTTCATTTAAAAGATGTGCACTCAAGCCTTTATAAGGCTAAGATCCCTGGCATAAACAGATCTAGGTGCTTACCATCATAAAACATGTTTCCCAGAATTAATACAGAGTAAGATGTGGATAGGATCAACATCAAGAAGAATCAAACTTCTGCATCCATTTCCAGTCTTTCAAATGCTTGAGAAACAACTCAGACCAGCTCACAGCCTCTTGCCTTTCTCATGGCTGGAGACAAGTGCATGTAGGTATGGTATATTTTGCTCTCCAACCATTCACCGGCCTACTCTTTTTCTCTTCTTACTTTGGAACTGTGGGCTAAAATTCACCATCTAGGTTCTTATAAATTTACTCTACCTCCACTTGCTGTGCAAGGATGCCAGCAGGCAGAGGACTCTCCGAAAAGATGCCAGACGAGGGTGGCAAGTATTGACAGAAGTGAGACTGAAGAAACAGGCTCTGAAAGCCATTTACCAAGATAATTAAAGCCCCTGGGGAGCAGAGGGAGGGTGACTCACCTTGCGGCAGGCCACAACAGGGCTGCTGGATGTTGATGGTGCTGCACTGTGACCTCCCTCAGCAGAGGTTGCTCCCAGGCTTTGTAGCCTGTGTGAAAACACTGGAATATGGCTTGAACATAAAAAAATAATGACTTGAACTACAATGGAGAAAAGGGTCCCCATTATATGTCTGTTCTTCTGGCTTTTGTGAGCGGTTATATAACAGAAAATGACGGTCGGCTCATCAGTTATTGAAACTCTAACCTACTATTTTCTGACCCAGATGTTGTTCAAATGAGGACAGACACCATCTTGCAGCAGAACCCCTGCCTTTAGACAAAAGACACACCACATTACATGGCAAAATTACAATGTAATTATGCTCTTGTAATAATAATATGCTTCTTTTAATGATAACCTTTTCAGAACAGATCTAAGGGTACAGGCAAGATATGACAACTTTCAGTTTCTTTTTCTGGTAATAATTCAGATGAAACCAAGTGGCTACTTGTGCCTCTTAGAGGCTGCTGATATGCCTGACCACGACTGAAATGCAACACAGACCATATTCAATTTAGAGCCTCTAGAACTGTACAGCACTCAGAGCCATGCCAAAGGAAACAAAGACACCATGAACCGAAGGAAGTCATACCTGGGCCATCCAGTGTGTCTGCTCAGCTGAACCTTCTATGACTCTACCACACTCTCCCCCATACCTGACTTGGACTGCTCCCTGCTAACCTGTGTCCTGACTCTCAAGAAGTAAAACTAGGGAACACATTTAACACTGTTTGGATACCAGGTCTCTGGTTCTATTGAAGGAATTTTAGCTTATGAATGGAAGCCAAATGGATATGCAAAGCCAGTGATGGGAAAGGTTGGCAGAGCCTTGGCAGATTCAATACTGGTGTCATTTATTGTTCTTTAATCTCAGCTGTCACGTGGCATCTCAAAGGACCATTGGAGATGAAGGCTTCTCCATGGGAGATGCACATACGACTGCTGGACTGCTAATCAGCTCCAGCAAACTCATGAGAAAGGAAAAAATTAGGTTTGAAAAGGTAAAATCTGCCACAGATCAAGATATCAAGATGAGAAATAGAAAAGAAATTCAAGCCTCCTGTTTCTTGGCCTTGTTCTTCAACCCAATTCTGCACCACCTCTCCCATTGTTCAAAGTGAGGGTACACAGAAAATACACATAAAAAACCTATATATCCTGAATTATCAGCTCAGAGTTAAATCAAGATTCCTTTACTGCACAAACTGAGTATTTCCCACAGGACGATTTTAGCATCTCTCTTCTCCCCACATGCATGCCTACAGCATGCTGGAACTACAAAAGGAGACTGCTACATTATCCAATACATAAAACTGGTGGTTCCTTTGGTAGCTCTGAGCATTTATGGTAAAATACCAGTGAGAGTTTCTTCCCACCAGTCAGGGAAACTGCTGTGGGGAGTGACTCAGCTGGGACATAGTCCAGAAGGCAACAGGAGATGAGGGGCCCCAATGGCACTTTTCCAGTCTTAATCAGCACTGTCTGCATGGTGATAGAGACTGATAAGCTGCCAGAAGTCATTTCTTTCTATAAGACTTGAAACAGTGGTCCAGAACAGTTGTGATCTTTGTGTGTGTGTATTTGGTTGGGTTTTTTAAAATGCAAAATCAAGGGCTGTAATTTCCCATGGCGGCCAACAAACAATTTTGATAGTTTCATTTTAATCTCCTATAAGTATCCATTTCTCCTCCCTCAACCTTACCCAATTTCCACTCCAGTAAGTATTATTTTTTCCAAACAAATCAGAGATGCCTGTCTACAATAGCACATTTATCAACAGGGAGGGCTGTGATAGAGAGAAACTATCCCTACTGCACAGAGCATAAGACATTTGGGAATCCTTTCTAATAAAAAGGGATTTGATTAAAGACAGCCAACTACCACAGATCAGCAACTTAATCATCAGTAAAGAAGGAAGAGCAGCTTAGACTTAAAAGACTTTAATTTGCTGATCTGCCAAGGACTTCCCAGGAGTAGTCACTCCACAAGTTACTCCAGAACCTACAAGGGGGTAGGAGGGGACATACAGCAAGGATTGGGGTGTTTAGACTTATTATAGCACTATGGCCTTAACAAAGTTAAGTTAGGCAGAATATCCAACGTGCACGTTTAACTCCTGAAAATTCACAGGAAATTTAAAAAAATTATTATGCCTAGTGATATTTCCGTGCTTAAGCACTGCCTTGCCAATGGTAGCTAGAGGATTTCCCAGTGACTGGATCGTGCTGCTGTGGTAAGTCCTGGCAAGACAAAGCTGCCAGCTGTGATCATGCTGCTCCCAAGTGTCTCCAGCATGCTGCTCCAGGCTCCCACCACACTCCCAGGCTCCCCAGGAGGGCAGCTGTGTGTGCTTGTGTGAGCAACCACTGCCTAGAACAGTTCCCCCAATTCTGAAACCACCTTCACTAGTTTTTGCCTGGGAAGCTGCAGAGAGGTGCAGTGAGCACAGCCTGGATGGAAGCGTTGGCTGTCCTGCTCCTCAGCTCACTGGGTCTGCCAGCAGTACCAGACAGTATTTCCAGGGCAAAAAGACAACTTTAGTGACTCCTAATCCTCTTCCTTCCCAAGGAACCTTCATCCTGGCCACTGCTGGGCATGTTCTGCTGACTATAGAACCAAGATGGTTTGACTGAAAACCAGAGTTATGGTGAGTGAACTTGCAGAAGGAAGTTGGTTACAGAGAAGATCCCAGAGTGCTGGCAGACCAAGTAAAATGACCTTTCTCCAGCCTGACAGTTCAAATGTAATTATTCCAACAAATTATTTTCATGACTTAATATAACGCCTTGCAGCTTTCTAGCAAGGTTAATTAGATTCCTCTATTCAAAACCTATCTGCTCTTAACCAACTTTTAATATGCTGAAATCCAGTTTTCTAAATTCAAACTAATAAAAGTGATTAGCTGACAGCTATCTGGTATGCTACAATTACCATGGCATTTAGACCTCAGGCATAAGATATTTAATGCAAATCACAGTCAATGTCTCTGCCCATTTGTCCTTCTTCGGATTATTTCATCAATGTGCCATATGAATCCTGTACAGTCCACACTACCATGCTAAACAACTAAAGAATGAGGGCAGAGATATTGGTTGAGACAGTTAACCAAAGTTGAAAGACTCTTTTTTCCCTCCCACACTTAATTTGTTCTTTCCACATGAGCACGAAGTTACTGAAAGGCACTGGCTGACAGCTCAAATAGAGATGGGTATTTAGTTCTGACATAGCCAGAATTAGTACAAAACTCCTGGCCTACTCTGCCATATCAGAAAGCTTCATCCACTGTGACTCCAGAGACCCAGGGAGGACCCTGGGCTGGAGCAAACCTCAGAAGATGAGGGCAGCCTACCTCTTTCACTGAGCTTATATCTAAGCATAAAAAGCATTTGTGCTCTAGCATTTTGTATTTTATTAGATAGACATGCTCCCAGAGGGCTGTATGGGGCACAGCATGCTTGGGGCGCTGAGGAGATGTGCAGTCTCATACATGGTTCTTTGGCACACCAGGAATGCCAAGGCTGGACACCACCTCAGAAATGAACTTCAGTGGCACACAGTGCAATTACAAGATCAATCAGGTGCAACTGGTAGTTACACATGACCTGCCCAGGGTAGGACTAAGGCTGTTGGTTTGATTTTTCCACCATGCCTCATGCATGATTATTCCACCTTTGATTATGCTACTGTTTATATAAATAACACTGGCGAAACTTCAGAGTACTCTGAAGCCTCCTTTCCATTTTCTTGTCTCCTGCTGAATTAAGAGCTATTGGCATGGCATTGGTCTGACCTCTCATCTGAAAGCCAAATTGATGACCTAACACTGAGAGACTTTATGTTCCCACCTTTTCAGCTATGCATCCCTTTTGGATGAAGAAACTTTGATGTACCACCCTCTCAAACAGAGCAGAGCAATCTTAGTCATACAATATTAGCCTGCAAAATCTGAGCTTTGCAGCTTCATAAATACAAGCGGTAAACAAAACTAAAGCTTCACTTCAGGAAGCAATTTCTGAGCTGTGAGGAAAATTAATCACTAGAACAGCTTATCAGGGTAGGTGGTTGACTCACCATTGCTCGAAGTTTTTAAGATAAGATTAGATCTTTTCTTGTCTTTTTAAAGTCATGATTCAATCATGTTTCTGTGAGAAATGGAGAGTAGGACATTAGGCAGTATAATGGCAAGGTCCTTTCTGACCTTGGGAGCCTGTGAATCTTCTTTGTTTATCTGCCTACCTTCTTGGGCTAAAAAGAAAACTGAATGAGTTTTGCTCCATCAACCAACTCCTGCCATTCAGTTCTGCATTAAGAAAATTGCTGTAATCAGATCTCATGCTTCAGGGCTTCAGCCATTTGCCTGAAGAGGGCAGGAAAAAAGTTCCTCGCTCTTGCCTGCCCAGCTAATGGCTAAATACATGTTATGTTTATTTGGTTGTAGTTTTGAGTTTAAAACATCAGAGAGTGAACCCAAACGGCTATGGGCACAGAAGAAGTCAAAGGCAGCAACACGGAAAATGCTCCCTGGCTATTTTCTATTCAGTTAGCCATTCCTGCTCACACTTCAGATCTGTGATAGTCATCAATTCTGATGACTATCAGTGTTTACAGAGAAGACATTTTGGTTATTAGGACGCAGCCCACAGAAGGCAGAGGGTACTGATAGAGAATTGGGACTGATACTAACCCCACCTACAAGGGCAATATTTGTTTGATGAGAACACCTAATCTGTTCATATTATCAGATCCTTGTCACTGCAAGATCCTTATTTGTCAGTGAAACTGTGGTTCCACCCGCTTTCTGATTAAACCAGACCATGAAAGTTTCTTCAGGCCAGAAATGTTTCAGTCCACATAAACTCTATAGCAAACAAACCTGGGGGCAATCTAAATGAATTTTAAAGGAATGATGAAATAAAGGAAGATAAAGAACACAAAATGAATGGCCTGCTCCAGTCTTTAACTCTACAAACTACAGCAGTTTGTTTCATAATAACATTATTACCCAAGCCTGTAAGAAACTAAGCACACAGGCAGATCCATCGATAGTGCCCAAGACTCCTGATTTCAATGATGAGTTCAAAGGCCTTATCACCTCTGTTTCATGTAAAGGCAAGATATAGTTCTACACCTATAGATGCCTAAGATAATTATACTCTATACCACTTAAGAAGGAAATTAGATGTTTATCTTTTTCCAGGTAAGGAAGATGACACCGTTATGAACCAATCAGTCCAGATTTGTCTTACTTGTATTTGTTGGACCCAGTTCTGGGTCCCCATGTATAACCAACCTGATTGACTCAAAATGGATTTCCTTTTAATCTGTGCCAGCACACAGAAAATGAAAATCCATGCCTTGGAAGCAGAACACATTTACAGTGCCAGATTTTTTTGCAGCTGCAATCAGAAGGGATGGGGCACGCAGGCACAACAGCAACCGCACCTGAATTCCGACTGGTAGCCTGGAAGCTGGGGACAGATGGTGTGAAAATGAACCAGACACTGAAAAATTCAACTTTATATCCAGTAAGACTACAAACATACAGTGAGTGAGCATGAGATTTATGCTGAAATTACAGAGGAATTCCTATGGATGATTACACTTCCAGCCCAAGCATGGAAAGCACATCCATCAACACAAATGTCACTATGTTACCAGTGCAGCTGTCAGGCCTCCCATTACTGAACCTGGTAAATACAGAAGAGGGCCACGGACACTTATGACATGGCTTACCAAAGTAGTCATCAGAGGGAGGATTCTCCATGTCATACAGCATTTTCTTGGTCAGATGTTCCAGCTCATCCTCAGGCCTGAAGGCAGGAGTGCTTGATGCAGGTCCAGAGCTTGGATACCCACTCTGAAAAAAAAACCAAAACCAGCCTGTGAAGTGGTATATTGGCTGAAGATATATTGAAGGTATATTGAAGAGGGAATATTGGCTGTTCAGTATTGAACTTCATAATTTGTCTTATTTTTCTTTTTTTTAAGACCCAAGGGATTCAAGCAAGTAAACACCTTACTTAATGTAATGAAAATGGACTGTGAAGAACATCCAGAGAAGTATTATATATTCTCCTAGAATGTGAAGCATCCTGTGCCTCATAATTAGATGTCTACTGGGTAGCACATAATAATAAATAAAGCAGAATATTCTTCCAAGAATAACTTGATACAAATGTTCTCCAAAACTGAAAAAGGCTTTGGAAGCATTTAAGTTTGGACTTGGTTGAAGTTTCCATCACTTAACAACACAACATAAAAGATAATTCTACAGTGGTAGAGTATATGGACAAAGACAGATAATTCCATGCTGCTAGTTATGTTCTCCTCTTGTTTGTTTTGACACAAATCCTGCTGTTAACATTAGTGAGATCAGGAGCTGGTCCACAGATTTTTAGTACTAGAGATACAAAGGTTTTAATACATGTGTAGAAACTGAGATCTCTTGGCCTTCATAAGCTAACAGCTGCATACAGTATTTGCAGCCTGTCTCAGAGAGTTTTCTCCCTGGAAAACACCAAAAAAATGGCATATTTTGAGAAGCACAGAAATAGTCTAATGCCTAGAAGTTTCTTAGAAGAAGCTAAGTTTGGTGTCCATAAGGAGAAACTCGGTCATTTCAGGATTAAAAAATGCTGACACCAGTTCTCCTTGTGTGTACCGTTTTCTTGAAAGACTTGCATATGAAAACAAACTTATTTATAAAACATCCTTTCAGTAAAGCAAATGATTTCATTGATTAATTGCTGCCTACATCAAGGATTGGACCTTTGATATGAAACAAGGAAACATTTTTCTATACTCCATAACTACTTAAATGGCAAGAAAATGTAAAATCACTGGAGAAACAATACACTGACCATTTCTAGGGACTACATCTGACATGATGAATCTTTATTGAGCCAGTGATGTTCAAAAGAGAACAGCAGCTTTAAAGCACTGCACTTCAAGAGAATTAACTACATGCTTCCATGCTTTTTACTTTCAGGCAAGAAGGGGATTTCAAATGAGACATCAATCAATGTAGAGAAGGTCTCAGAACGGCACTTTGCAATAATACTTCAATCACCCACTCCCAAAACCCAAACATCTGCATGCTCCTGACCCCATCGTCCTTACTTTCCTAGGGTCCATCCGAAGCTGTACCCTCACTTGTTGGCCTCAGCTGGTGCCTGTGCTCCCTGGAAGGGTTGCATTTGCTGTGCACTCCCTCAGTGCAGTAGCTGCACCACTGCCTGCCCAAAAGCCATTCTGTAGCAGAGTAGCAGCAGTTCAGAAGGGAAAAGGGTGGCATGGTCCCCTAGGGAAAGAAGGGTACCTGGAATAAGCCCCAGGTTGGATGAATTTCCCTGAAGGGCTGTGCAAGGTCTGTTTGCCACACATTCATCCTCCCTGACTGAGAACATAGATTGGACCAAACATACATCTAGTTTTTTTCCCACAGATGTTTTGGGGTTTTTTGCTTATGATTTGTTTTCTGAACATTTAAGGATTTTGTGCATTTCTCCAGGAATTCTAGTTGCCTAGCAGTTGTCTTGAGGAAGCTGTTGAGCATCTGGAAATGCTGAATGTCCACATACAGAGCAGTAAACTTTTTTGTACAAATGCAACCATGCTAATGTGTTTGGGTTACCACAACTTACTTTTTCACATGGGGAGGCAGGCAGTATGGTGCACCTGCATTTGCCTCCTAAGTCATGTAAGTGTCATCTCTGTGGGATACATAATTTTGGTGTTGATAAGGCCATTCCTATGACTAAAAGTTCTAGAAGCAGGTATTTGACCCAGAACACTCAGACTCCCTTGGCCAGAGCTTTGTGGCTTTTTTTAGAAGGGCTAGTCTACAACTACCTCATTAGAAATAATCAATAGCATAATCCTACCAAAAAACCCCCCAAAAAAACGGAAAAAAGAAGGTTATTAATATGTCAATTAAAGGTGTCAATGTAAGACACTCAATCTTGGAACAACCTGGTTTTTTCTCTTTGCTCTCTTGTTCCTAAGAGCCGATCACGAATCTTGCCTGAACATATATTTTAACACAGCAAGTGCAGCCAAGGATTTATGAGCTTGAGAAATCAATCTGGCAACTGAGCTTCTCGAGGTTCTATTCCAGTTATTGTACCTATTTCAGTTTCTATGCAGAAAAGAATGACCACTGCCATTCCATCAACAGAAACTCCTTTCCTAGACTTTGCATGGAAAAGACAGCACAGTCTGAAGCTGATGGTGGCTCCCATCCCTCTATTTCCTGTTAGTCATCACCAGCCTCTTCTGCTGGGCTCTGTCCACACATCATCTGAAACACTGCCTTTTACCCTTGGGCCCTGTAATATAAATGGACCAAATCAGAAGGCACAAGCCACAGTCTGTTCACAGAAAAGGGCAGTGAGATACACCGAACTGAAGCGATTTGCCCAGCATCACACATGGGTGCTCTAAGGCAAAGACAAATCCTGCATCCAGGCTGCTGGGAGCCCTACACTTTCCAGCCTCCCACTGGGGCTGTGCCTGGCATTGCAGACCTACACTGAATACTCTGCAACCCAAAGCCACTGCACCTGCAGGCCACCACAGCCAGGCTTTGGCAGGAGGTGAGTGAAGCCTCTCCCTCTTTTCCACTCTGGCTTCCCACACCTCCCAACTGGGGAGCCCTCCATAACTAATTTTAAGGGCTTGGACTAGGCCCTTTAAAAAGAAAAACCAAAATCTGCAGATTTTCAGTTTTGTCTGACTCTCTGGTTTTGGAGGCCACACTGCCTCATACACACAATAAACAGGCTGCTCTCGTATTTTATCTACAATGCAGTTTTCCAAACCAGGCAGATTTCTTATCCAGTACCCAATGTTAGCAGAAATAACAAAAACCAACCACAATATTATGAGACACTTTAACTTATTTTGACTAAAATGCTATGCCTTTTTGACCATCATTTAAGTAGCACAAGGCACATCTTTCTTCTCCTCCCATGGCATATGCTGACTACGTGACTCGAGAAAAACGCATTTCATGCATATGAACATGCTGTTTGCTGGGACATGCACACACACAAACATAGAGAGGAAAGTGTATCCTTAGCCCAATATAAAATGCTCATTTCAGCAAAACAGTTTCCTTCCTTCTGCTTTGTTAGGTCAGGGTAAAAATATAACTCTGGCTTTCCTTACAAAACAGAGTTGTGGTGTTGTTGTTTGTATTAAATTTCCTCTATTTTCTCCTGATCTGTACAATAATCAAGGCTGTCTAGAAATTCAATTTGATGTCTGATCTACCAGTTAACTTCATGCATTCCCTTTTCTCCATGATGCCTCAATGCACACGAATCCTCCTTAGCTAGACATAGCTCAAAGAAAGGGACTGCATTGACTTGCAGACCTCGAGCATCACTCCGTCTGGCTAACCACAGAGGCATCAGGGATGATAAACTGACCCACGAAAATGGAAAAGAGCAAAAAGCTGGCAGGAGGGACTATGCTTTGGAAGCACAGGCACCTGAGTGCCTCCTTTTTGCTTCTGTCATCAAACACCGAGCAAATTCAGAGAAGAGAAGATTGCAGGAGCAAGCTCAGGAAGTGAATAGGATTGTAGTAGCACGTGCAGAAGCAAAATCATTCCTAAATAAACACTGTCCTGCATACTTAGTTGGGATATTGAGGAAAGAAACAGCACTTCCAGGGTTAAGCCCTGTAGCAGAAAGTATCTTCATGCTACAAAGGAAGTGAGCTAATTGCTTGTGCCACTATCAAAATGCTGCAACAACATCTGGCTCATCTTCCTTATTAAAGTTCAGTTCCTGAAAAGCCAGGTCAAAAGAAGCAGTCGTGTGGAATCACTGCAAAATTATTTTGGTACACAAAGCTGATACTTGTTTCAGTGCTTCCCTGGCACATGTTTTTCTACTCCAGACCTGTCTCAGATGTAAGGGCTGCCCAGAAAAGGGAGCTCTGCAGTCAGTGTGGTGTATTCGCCAACAAGAACCTTCCCCATCCCCATATAAATATTTACCCATATGGGTAAAAACTGCAGTGCAAAATCTGCAAAGACATCTGAAGAAGATGCTGTGATGAATGCACCATCATTCAGAATACACTGTATGTGGTCATTTTTCTTGTCCATTTGCAAACATTGTAGAAGAAGCTTCTTCTCTCTGGGAGAAAATAACTTCAATTACGTGTTCCCAGTTACAGAAACGTGGAAATTATCTTCTTTTCAGAAGGTAGAATTAGCCAAATTTGGAATTGAAAGGCAGCCAGAAACATCTTTCATTGATAGTTACCTTCTCTTCATTTTTTTCCTCCTGCTTCAACTGCATAAAGTTAGTCCTTTCACTTCACTCACCAAAACTAATCATCAGCTAAAAAGTATTGCAGGATAATTTTTTGTTCAATGGTTTGACAAAGGCCACTTTTTTTTTTAAAGTTATTGACTGTCTGAAACAATCACAAACTTTCAGAGCAAGAAATCCAGCATAGTGCCACATCTCTCATGAGTTGTGCTCCCAAGGAAGTATCAAGACTGCCTACAGCTGTAATTCAGTTTATAATTAAGGCCAAGTCTTACAGAGCAGATGCACTAGAAAAAAAATATTTTAATTCTTGATTTATTTTCCCAGTGAAAGGTTACAGCTGCCAGAGTACATAAAGATTCCTGAAAAGAGGATTCTGCCTGGAATCCTTGCAGCATGCACATTCCTGGGTTTATGCCTGGTCAGAGGATAGCTCATCAAGATTCTCTGAAGAAGCTGCCCTGCCTGAGGAGATACCCACCGACAGCCAGTGCCCTCCAGCCCATACCAGAAGACCAAAATTTCAAGTGTTGGGCTGCCAGGAGAGAGGGCTCTTCTGGGACATGCCAGAGTGGAACAGGCCACTGGTTCCCTTGCTGCCTACCTGCCCTGCCACCTCACAGCAAAACAGCAATCCAGAATGTGCAGTTCTGCCAGCAGAGCCCTCATTTGTTTAACACTGCCTGGCTTTGAAATAGGACAGTTTTGTAACTGCTTCAAAGCTCTAGAGGATATTTTTCTTTATTTTTAAACTTCATTATTGCAACCGTATCCTCACTTAGCTATCCATGCACATTGCCTTTCCTAATCCTGCTAAGCTCTTAGTTTCAGTGATCTCTTGTGGCATTAAGCTACACAGAATTTGAGTAATAATAACAATAAAAGTATTTTTCTCTGTTTTAACTTCACAGCCTGCAATTTTGCACAATTGTCTCTTTTTTTTTACACTGTGAAACTGGGATTCAGACAGATACATTCAGAAGGGGAGGTATCTTGTAGATAGTTTTAAGACAGTATGAGAGCCAGAATGCAAAATCACTATAGAATTGAGAAATTTCCTGGACTCCTGAAAATCAAGCTGCTCATACTTTGTCTATTTTGACTCACTAGAGTAGAGCTTTTAGCTCACAGTCACGAACCCAAAATCTTGGGTCTTTGTGTACGGATACTGAATTCAACAGGCTCACCATACATGCACCCTAATTACTCTGTAAAATGGGTTTAACAATATTTCTGTCTTAATTAATCAGTGCCACAGAGCTGTTCAAGCTTCTGTGATACAAGTGACTACACAGAGACAGAGCATTTTATTAAATATCAAGCATGGTAACAAATGAACATGACTGTTTTGTCCTTGGATTGTTTTATGCTATTATATGTAAACAGACTAAGTAGCTTTTCTTGCTATTCTTCATATTCTCACTAATGTTTTGAATCTAGAAAGGCTGGTTATTTTTGCTAGGTATTATAAAAACTGGATACTCTGTAAACATCACCATCTGCTTCTGGCTTCTGCACTGAGGATGACTGTGTTAAATGACACCTTCCACTGCTATTCTGGCAAGTCCTTGCTTCTGCTGGACCCTATGGACTGTTTATATATTCAGGGTTAACAGCAGATGTGCAAGATTTTTATGGAGCAACATCGACCATTTCTCATTATAAAATACAAAGCAGTGGCTGGTTCTCCAAATAATAATTTTTTTACATATTATCTCAGGAAACCGGAGATTTAAGCTATATTTCACATATAAAATACTACATTTTAATGTCCCATTGGTGCTTGAATGTATATACAGAAACAAATGCAGCAGTGCCTGATCTTGCCTGAGGCCTCTTGGCCCGATCATTACACAAATATGCTTTACTTGTCAAGGCTTATCTCACGTGAAAAGGGGAGCAAGCTGTTTTGTTTTGTGCTTTTCCATTAACCCCACTTATTTTGGTAACAGACTTTTTAGGCACTTTTTTAAAAAGCCAAGAACTCAAGGAACAGCTGGATGGTACTACTGGGAGTAAGAATGAGGCACCATTATTACACCCATATGCAAATAAAGAGATTGTACCGTTTTTAGCCCTATGTTTTTGGCTGGAAGAGCTCAGTTTGCTCCATAAAATTACATCAGGAGGTCCTATGCTTACTCGTCTATTTGTTTCAAGATCAAAGGCTTTATTCTGCTCTAAGCTGCTTTCCTTGCCACATCTCTCTGGGCTCAGTCAAGCACTCTCTTAGTCCCATGGATCATCACCAGCAGTAAAGACCCTACAGGCTGCTTATCAACTCCCCTCTTCTTCCCACCATAATCCTGTGGGCTTCCAGGATGGCCTTCAAAGCACTAATTAATTAAGCATTACATTTACTGCTATCAACAGGTCAAAACCTGCATTTCAGAGTAGGAGCCACAAGCTTCCATAGGAGGTAACAGTCTCACAGCTTTGATCCTGAGCTGCACAGCAAACTGCTGTACAAGAGTTGGAATTCTCTTCTTGACATATCGGCTGGGGTGCACAGTGCATCTAGCACTCCTTGCTTGGGCAGGTGATGAGTTTCAAGACCTGTATAGGGTTCCCTTGTGCCAGTCTAAGGTGGCACTACTGAAAGACATCAAGCTGTGGGGGGCTCCAGTGGCAGTGATTGGCACTCCAAGGGCTCGTGCTCTCACCACAAAACAAGCCATATTCCCATAGAATAGGACAAGCACAGAGGCAAACTTAAAAAAAATGGGAAGGCCTCAATATTCATACTGATGCAAAGAGATGTGTTTGCTGACACAGTGCTCAACTTGCCCACATGATTCATTGCCACAATGAAACGACTGAAAGAAGCACTTTCCATCCAAAGCCTACCCTTCCAGAGGCACCCTTAAAATCCAAGGAAATAATTGAGCTTTGCCCTCTCTTAAGTTTTTCATTTGCAAAGCCCTCCAGCAAGGCAGGGCTGAACCATTTCCACAGACACTGAGGGGTGACACGGCATGACGTGGAGCTCCCACAGCACCCAGGGAGCTCCCCAGCACTCCCTCACCACCATTCACCCCCGGAGCTGGGGCTGCACCCGGCGCCTCTGCTCCAGCACCACCTGCCCTGCGGTTCAGCTTCGGCACCCAGGGAACAAACAGGCGGCCCCAGCTGCGAGGCCTTAGCAGGTAACAAAAACAGAAGTGCCAGGCCATCACTTGTTTCAAAAGAAAAATAAATCTCGCCATTTTAATGGTACTAATTTTGCATGTGAAACTTGCATTCATATTGTATTAACAGTTTAAATATAGCTTTCTTGCCAGAAGCCTGAATAGGCTAGAAAAGATACTTAAAATATGCAAATTGTGTTTCTGTTTTAATACACAAAGAAATCTAAAATCACATCACTTTCCATCACCAAGACAGGTTTTAATGTAAGGTTTTTTCATGTGAAAACTGTAACAGCAAACAAATGGTTAACCAAGTGTGTTTAACCCACTATCTGTAGTCTCACTTTTAGTCAACTGTGACATGGGTCATTACACTTCCCAGGACACCAATGACTTAAATGAAGACTACATATTTTGCTTAACATTAAAAGATTATATATATAAATTACAGTAAAAAAAAAAAAGGCTTCTCAGACTGGAGCCGGTGCTCGGTTCAACATCCATAGCATTGGAAGGTAGGATTCCTGAGCTTTATCCTCAGCAATATTCTTAACCAGTCTGATCCTGCACCCTGCTGTTATAAATGGTGTTCATAATGCTTGGCTGTCTCAAGAGAATTTGAGAGGCTCAATGAACTCTTCATTACAAA
Organism: Acrocephalus scirpaceus scirpaceus; assembly: GCA_910950805.1. Lineage (NCBI taxonomy): Eukaryota > Metazoa > Chordata > Aves > Passeriformes > Sylviidae > Acrocephalus > Acrocephalus scirpaceus. Next base: position 10,596,066 of record OU383781.1, on the reverse strand, counting down.
ATGCTTTGAGATCCTTGAATGAAAGATGCTGAATGAGTACAAATCATGACTATCATGAATTACCTTTATTAGCCAAAATTCTGCCTGCTCTCACTCACATGTGCCTACACTTTGTCTTTTAAGAATATAACATCTTCAAAACAAACACTGGTCTCCAATCATGCCCTCAGTGGTCTTGTATAAATAAAACTGATGAGAATAATATTTGAGGAAGCAATAGTGTGGCAAAGGCAAATTACATTCCTGCTGGACTCAGAAGCCTCTTCCTTATTTCACCAAGGGGAGGTTTCTCCATTTTACTCATGTTCCAATCCCAGAATCACCTGTTCTCCTTTCCTTATGTGTAGCTGCTTTCATTCTAAGAGCTTTCCTGTTTTTCCTTTAACTTTGCACAGGCCATGTTTCTTGAAGAGGTTACTGGAGGGTGCCAAACCCTTTTAACAAAATGAGTACAAGTTCCTTTGGAAAGAAGATAGGGAGCTCCAAACACGTCAGAGAGTGTAGGCACTGAGTACAATCCTTCATTTGACTTTGAGTCTCTCAAGTAACTGAGACAGGGAAAAGGAGGCAGAAATTTAAGAGACAGTCCAGACATCTGGATTCTGCTCAGGCCATCTTATTGTGCTCACCTCTCAGCCACGGTGTGCCTCAAGGGTGAACAAAAAATTTTCAAAGTGACACCTTTTCCAGTGATGCAAGAGAAAAGAGAACTTGCAAATGATAATGAGAAGAATGCTACTCATCGAAGTCACAGGGAGACCTCATTTGCTTGCACCTCCAAGTCTTGTGAAAGACTACAGAGAAGATTATTTAAGGGATACTGACACAGCTCAAGACAATATATAAGCAGTAAAGATCAGAATTCACTTCATCTCTACCTCAATTAAAGCATCTCTATATTTTATACCACCTATATGGATGGTTTTGTTGCTGAATTGCTTTATTGACCTTTAAGAGCCTGAAGCTTTGCTGCATTTGAAACAACTAATTCTCCTCATAAAGAGCCCTTTGCAGGTATCTGTAGGTTGCCTAGATCTCAGCTCAGTCATCTAACATCACGTCAAGTCCCATTTGCAAACACATGCTATTTAAGTCATGAGGAGCAATTACCTGGCCTGTCAGTGTTGAGCAGACCACACTGCTACAAGCAAGACTTGGCCTCTATCTCCAGCCCAAGCAAGGACAAGAACCTTTTCACAGAATTACCAGGCTGGAGCTGGTCATCACTGGTGATTAAAAAGCTGGAGAACCCTTCACCTTCTGTTATATGGAGGTCCCCACCAAAAGCAGGCAGTTTGCTCACAGACCTGATGCTGCTCGCTCACATGAGAGTCTGGGGAAGGGTTTTGCAGCCAGCTCACGGCACAGCTGCAGCCACAAGGCATTACCTGCACTTGCAGGTGCTACTGTGATGCTGAGCAACGTCAGGCTGGGGACAGGACACGCTGGCAGTAAGGAGGGAGGTGGTGAAATTAAACAGTGCCATCAGGAGCAGAGGGAGTAATATCCAAGAATAGAAGGAGGGAAGAGTGAAGGGCTGCAGCCTCGATTGAGTGTCATCTTGATAGCCTAAGCACTGCTGCTTTAGAAGAGACTTGTACATGTTTCACTATCAATTACCTCAAGATAATCAGAAATAATATTTTCAGAACAAAGCAGTGCCAAATTCTATACTGCACTTGGAGGAAAAAGGCCAGGGTAAATGCCCGTCATCTAGATTATAATTTATTTCACCCAATGTACTTACAAAAATGATCTCTCATTTGGCTCACAGCAGTAGAAATTTCTCAGCAAAGTCATAATTCTCCTGTAATAGAGTCCAGGGCAGCAAAGTATTACTCAAATAAGAGCTCCAAGTCTCCCTTGAAAAACTGTCCCTGCTCAGGAATTTCCCACAATCACAAGGGAGGGGAGCTGAGAAAAGGGCAGCAAGAGAAGAGGAATGATTTTTCCTCAGAGAGAACCACAGGTTGAAAACCCAGCATGTCCCAACTGGTGGCCAAATCCTGGCAGCGAGGCAAAGAAGCAGAGGTTATGGGCTATCAAAAAATGCTGCAGGAAGTTTCACCATGGCTAGTCAATACTCAAAGGGTCTCAATCTTTTCCTTGCAACCTGCTGGAACAGGAGTGAGTTGGCTGTTCTATTCCTGTGGTGGATCCTATGAATCTTACTTGTGCAGAGGGCAGGAGATGGCCCTTGGAGGAGGAGAGCCACAGAAGAAGTGAGGTGAAGGTCAGATCTGGAATGAGCGCTCTGGCAACATGGGGAGGGAGGCAGGGAAAAGAACAAATCAGCATTTAGCAATACAAATATAGCAATTAAAAAAGGCAAGAGAGAAGTGCTGGTAGGAATAGGGGAAAACCACTCACAAGGCAGCATGCAGTAATTGATTTGAGCCAGAGCCCAGCATCAAAGGGGAGGATGGGATGAGGCAGAGAGGAAGGAGAACAATGTGGAGCCTGGCTAGGAGCTTCCAGAGCTAGGAAGAGTCCATGCAGAGAGGGCACATGGAGGTATGCATCAACCACAGGAAGAGCAGCTTAGGGAAGACCAAGTGCAAAGAAGCTGTATGAAATAGAAGGATGGACTAAGAGCACCCTCAGAGCAGGGAGCAAGCAGAAAAGCAAGACCAAAGGAGAGGCACCAATGTCAGCTGACTTTACTGAATGATTTCCTTTGTACAGGAACTATCCAATGCCAACAAAACCCAGCAGTTTCAGTCTATGGGATTGGTCAGATGCTTCCAGACACACACACACACAGACACACAGACACACACACACACGTGTGTGTGTGTTTGATGGGACAATAGGCACCCAGGGCAGAGCACTACACTGTTAGTGTCACTTCTGATTCCCTCATGGAAGTGGTATATGAGGTTTCAGTGTCACATGATCTTCCTTTCCACTTCCCTTGCCACTCCAGTGTGTGATCCCACATTTGTCACAGGCAGGCTTTCCAGCCAAATGGAAAACTACTTTTATGGCCATGATGCTTAAGATGGTAAATGCATAGGGGCTTGTACTGTGGGGATTGTGCTGTGTGCTACAGAAGTACCTATGGAATAAAGGGTACGGAGAAGGAATTCTGCTTGGCGCTGGAGCCAGAAAGGAATATGGGATTCCCTAGTTTCAGAGCTTTTCTGCTCCTTTTCCTCATCCTCTGCTTTCCCATCAGCCTCTCAAAAAGCCCCAGGATCTTGGCAGCCAAACCAGGCTGTGCACTAAGGAAGGGATCTAACTTCCCCAGCTGCAGCCTCTGAGGCTGCTGCCATCCTGAGGGCACAGTCACTGCACTGACATACAGACCTAATGATCTACACTGCTCAAGGCATCAAATGCTTCAAGAAATTCACCCTGCTCAGAAGGCCATGCTCAAGCTGTATTTCTGTGCCATCTTTTGTGTGAGGCTGGGACTGACTCTGAGGAGGTCAAGAAGAGCCTGATGGCTCAATAAATAAGACACTTGGGAGAGTTAGTCGAACTGACAGCTCAACAAGATCCATGTTTAGTTGTCAAAACATTCCTCCATGTACAGCGATGCAGCTAAGAAGGCTGTCCACATCCATCCTGGGCTGGAGACAAGCTTATCTCACTAATTGGTCAAGCAGTACTTCGTGGAGAATGGAGTGAACTGGCAGAGGTGGTGGCATGTGCAATTAGAGCTGAGTAGGCTGGGGGCTGTGGCTGGACACAACACTGTGCCTGGACCATTTTGATGTATTGGAAAGATCACTTTGTCCATGAACCATTTTTACCTCCTGTAAAGCCACAACAGCAGCAGCCTCCTGTGTTTTAATGACTGCACAGCTCACAGGTTGACTGAGCAAAGGCTGAAGGGGAAAAACAAAGGTGAATATATATAATTTTGCTGAATATACTTAAAAAGGACGGGCTAGACATTCATATGGTGCAAATCAGAGTCGCTCCAGGGAACTCGCTGATTTACACAGCAGTGGAGAATCTAGCTCAACATGCCAAAGAGAGCAATGTACTCAGGTGTACATTGGCTGGTTGAGAAGCACTATTTGAGTCAACAAGGCTGTCCAAATCCAGACCAGACTAACTGCAGCCCCCTGAGCCCTCAGCTGCATTTGTCTCTCACAGAAAATATGACACAGAAAGAAAACTGGCTTCCAGACTGCCAGACCAAGAGTGAACACCGCAGACAAAGACTCCAGTCTCTGAGGATATAGGTGAATGACACCAGCTTCCTTGCAGGTGATACTCCTGGACTTACTTAAAAATTAAGTTAAAAGTCTCTGTCCCCATCTGTGGGGCACATGTCAGTCTGGCATTTCATCTGTTACCAACTCCCAGGTCAAGCTAACATGTTTTTCAGGGCCTCCTCTCTCCTGGCTCCTTTTGAAGACCTGGCTCCCTCTTTTAGAGGACCATCAGAGCAAGCATGCCTCCTCCACCTCCTTCCTCATCTACACTTGTTTGTAAGAGCCATGCAAACTTCAACAGCATGTCTAGAAAAATAGCTGAGAAAAACAAGCACTTTACAGACTCCTTCCTCTTCTTTCTCTCAATACTGTGTATTCTCTCCATGCTCCCTTGCTGCCCTTCCGCATTACTTTTACACTATTAAAGAAGGGACTCAGGCCCCCTCCCTGCATAGGACCCTCATCTGAAAACAACTCACACACTTTAGAGGATTTGCAACACAGAGGATGAGAAAGTGAGGCCAGCAAAGTGCTGGAAGGGATTGCCTGGGGAGAATCTGTGATTTCCATCACTGAAGCTTTTCAGAGTAGGACCAAACAAATATTTGTGAAGAATAGCTTAGGCAGAGTTGATCCTGTCTCTGAGCAGCAGACAGATCTTCAAGTCTGTTCCGGCTTTACTGTTTATGCTTCTGTGATTGTGATAGCAGTTGTGACATATTCTGCAACGGAGTTGAGCAAAGCCAGCTGAAAGCCCTATGGATCATCTTCAGGTCTGAAGCTGCTTACAGGAAAGGAAGCTCATATGCAGTGTTAAGTTACTTGGTGGTTTTGTTCCAAACACTAAATCAAGGGAAGTTTGTTCAGCAATGGTAAGACAAAAAAGCTGAGTCCTAAGCAGGCCCTGTCCTGATTTCACCAACTCCAAAATTCTGTATCTCCAGCTTTGACTTCAGGCACAAGAGGCGGCATGTTTAGAGCACTCACTGCATGGGTAGTAAATATTTGTGTTAGACAAACAGCCGGCTTCTTTTGTCCTAGTCCTCAGGAATGCCCATCTGGCAGTCGGTGCTGAATCTCTATTAAAACCTCCCAGAAGCCAGACAGGATGCAGTGAGTCTGGCCAGGAGCATGGAAATGGCAGGCAAAAAGCATTCAGAAAATTGTCATAGGTGCCCCAGCCTGCAGAATGCTCCACGTGTCTTGTGCAAAAACCCACGTGTGTCTGCTGTGGATTGAAAGAAAGAAGTTACTCCAGAAACATCGACACCAGCTCTCCCTGCAATACCACCTTCTGGGGAAAACGAATGGTAGGGGAGCTATCTAATCTACTCATCGCAAAGTCTTTATGCCACAAGACAGTATTTACTAGCTGGTACCAGACAACAGTCAAGCAAGAACAGAAAGTCACTTTCCCAACACTCCTTGTGAATTGCTCCCATCTGTGCAAGAAAGCAATCCAAAGCCCTTATGCCCATGACAGTGCTGCAATCACACGCTTCATGTCTTACACCCAAAATAGAGCCAGTCAGACCACGGTGAGGCTCGCACATCCCATGCAGCTGCACTGATGAAGAGGAGCCACTGGAAGCGGTTCTGGGGGCGTGGGTTGCTAGGGAACGTGGCAAAGCCGCTGCAGATTTCCCCGCCGCTCACCGGCTCTTTCCCCTCTTCCCATCTCGCTCGTGCTGTGCCAGTGTCTTCGCCCCGAGAGTGCTGCTCTTCCTGTCTGAAGTGTGCAAAAACAAATCTGCCAGCAACAATGGAGCTCGATTGCATGGCATGTGTTCCTGAGGAAAGAAATCGCTCTAGCCTTTGATTTTCAAAGGCAGCCAGCTGATGGGTTGGGCAAAAAATCCATTTTCACCATTTTCTCCATGTCTGTGTGTTATTTCATTCCACCTGTGCTACGGTTAAGGGTGGGTGACAAGCCCAGGTGGCACAACTCAACAAGCTGAGTTTGTGGGAGCTGTGTAAGCTTGCAGATGGCAAAACTGGTGCCCTGAGTGTCACACTGTGTCCCCTGTACCCCTTCACTTTCCCTAACGTGCTGTGCTTTGGGAGGTGGCTGCAGGAGCCAACACAGCTCTGCAAATGTGGCTGGGCACTGTATGGTGTTCCCACTTCTCCAGTGGCCAGCAGGGCTTATGGAAAAGGGCACACAAGCAAAGGAAGAGCTGGGAGGAAAGGGGAAAGAAATTTCCACCTTCTTAAAAAAGAGCTGGGAGAAAGAGAGACAGTGACCAAGGTGGAAACATAAGGCTTTCCAGTATTAATCAATCTTTAAACAATTTGACTGAATGATTAGGAAATGCAATGCTCCCTACTAAGGCATTAGAGATTTATATTTAGATGTTAGGTGTTTTTTTCCACCCTGCATTATTTTTAGCTACTCATTGATGCTAGGCTGGTGGTGCCTGCTGTTGGATCAATGAGGCTCTCTTGTGACGGCAGCTGGGTGAAATATGCCAATAGGAAGTGGGATATCATTCACTCCAGGATGCTGCTTGGAATCCCTGTCTGCACAAGGAGATAGTGGGACAGCAAAACAGTGGCTAGTTCCCCAGACTTGTACTCACATACCGAGGCTGCAGGCCTGGACAAATGTCCTTCAACACCAACAAGGACTTAATTAAACCTTAAAAGCAGCATAGAGGAGACACCTAACAAGCCTGTGTAACTAAGAAACAACAAGAGAGAACAGATTTGGAAATGATTTTGAGAGATTAATAAACCCCTTTATCCCAAGAAGGAATAAAATAAAGTATGTGTTTGACCTGTTAGACACACTAATTCTGGAGACAGAGAAAGAAGCATTTCATTTTCCTAGTAACAGCACACCACAAATCTTGGGTGTCCACAGTGCTTGTACTCATAACACTCTTTGGACAAGGGGAAACTCACATAATCACCAGGGCAGCCCAGAGCTGCAATTTCTATGCACTGCAGGGTTGCATCTTCGAAAAGAACCGTCACCTTATGATGAAGGGGTAAAAAATCCAAGAAATGTAAAACAGTAAAATGCTAAATATTATGTCAAAAGACTAATTCCTTCTTCACTCCAGGTAGTTTGTAATTAGACTGCTTTGAGATGGGAGGATTTATGTTTCTTCTTAAGAACAGAGCCTCTTACGCAGTGTAACAGCATGATCTCTTATCTCATGACAAGCCCGGCAAGGATGGTCAAGGTCTCATCTTGAACTTCTCTCAGCAGCATAGCAGCAGCACACTAATGTGCAAATACCTTCCATGGAGTCGTGTTATGTATCACATGTCAACCTCTCCACAAACAAGGATGAGTTCCATTTTACGAGGGAATACAAAAAGCTGAATGCAAATGCATGTCTGTATATCAGCATTCCTATAGAGAAATTGCCTTGCACCTCTGTGTCATCCTCCAGAGATCCTGGACCTTAAAAATGAGAAATAGTGCTAGGATCTCCTAGAGAAATTATATGAATGCTACTATCCCACCTTCATTTCCCCTTTAATCTACATTTCAAAAATTATATTTACCTGCAGACACATGCTAGGTTGATATATGTCAGGCACACTTATTCTTCAGTTCAAGCCATATGGTTCTAATAATAGTGGCTAATAAAGGAAGAGTTATGTTTTCACTTGTAATTTTTCAAATCTCATCAAAAAATGGTACAACACTGCAGACTGCAGTACAGCACATGTGCTCAGTCACATTTTGCACTGCTCTGCACTTGCTCTGCTAATGGTCCTTAATTAATATTCACAACCAACTCAATATCAAGTGCAAAAGGCAAGTGGTACAACTCTGTGTTTGCAGAAATGGTACCTTAAATTAAAACAAACAATGCAATTGGCAGTTTATTAAAAGTGCATTTGGAATCAAAGCCCTGCAGCAGACTTTGGGAATAGGAAGGAACAGAGGACATCAAGTTATCTAATGGGCTTTTGGCAATCATTTTACATCACAAATAAATTTTCCGGTAATACAGAGACAAATGCTCAAGGCCAACCTTGACATCTTGGTCTTGGCATATCTCAACAACCTTTGTAGTTAAAATCATCCATTGGGCACTTCCAGGAAAGACAGGCACTAGATTCCTTACAGAGGAAAATCAGCAAGTAGCAACCATAGCTAACTTAATCAAGCTTAATGGAAACAAAGGGTTGTGACTGGTATTAACACCCTAGTTTAGCGGTAGGGGATTTCCAACTAATTTATTGTGGAAAAAAGTATCATTCACAAAGTCATCCATAGAGTACATACTGCAACAGAGCATTTAATATAATAGCCTGGCATCATCTGACCCCAGATGAAAGAGTAAGAGGATATATTTACACTGCACATGACTCCCGCCTCCAAGAATGCACCTCAAGGCAGTGGCAATGTGATCTTTTAGCCAGTGGTGTCCTGAGCCTACCACAACTCCTGTGCCCATCTGCCACAAAAGCAGAGGTGTGCACAGGCAGGCTTGCTCAGGGGAGCTGGAGCATGGATAGCAATCCAGCATGCCTTGTTCCACCACTGAGGCTCTGTCTTCCAGCTGCCTCCCACAACTCTGAATGAGCCTGAGGGCCAAGCAAAGTCTTCCAGGTGACTTTTTGCTTAAGGAAGAAAAACCCAACAAGCCACAGAAAGGCTGAGCTGGCAGCTGCACAAGGAGCTGCAGCAGATGGGTGTCCTTGAAGAGTCCAGCAATGTGCACACAGTCAGGGAGGACACACAGACTCAAGAGTCACAGTTGATCTCTGGGCTGAGCTAAAACCATGTTCTCTAAACCCAAGAAATACTACAATTTCTGAAAGCCCTGAAGACAGGCTTTCTCCAAGGGACAGAGACAAGGCATAAGGCCCTGTCATTGGCATTGTTTTCAATTAAAAGCTGAGACATCAAGCCTAACTCAGCACTTAGACAAGTTATTCCAGGGGGCCTATTCTCCATTGAGATCCATGTCATGAGTCTGACTTGACTGTACCCAAATACACTTAAAGAGACAGTCCTTTTCTCTAGGGGCTTCAGAATAAATAGGATCAATTTTCTTATTAGGTATTTGTCTAATTGCTCAGGTTGTCACAAATTTCCGTGCAGCACTAAACATGAATTCCCACCTTACTGCCATGTTTACTGTCTCAGTTCTTTGGGAGCTGAAGTCTTATTTTTCACCTCATGGCTTAGGAGACCAAAAAACGGTAGCAAGGGAAAGAATAAGATAACCATCTGCCTTCTCAAGCAACTGTCAGTTGTCTCTTCTCATTCAGGGAATCCAGCTGTTGCTGTGCATGCATATTCCTTTAAATGCAGATAAGTTTCCATCTGTGGCAGAGATATTTCTACAAAGTTAATGCCAGAAGCTTACATTCTTCTTTTAGGGGTCAGATCTCTGGATGCACATGACCTCTACTGAAAAGCATCCAACTGGGGACACCTCTTGTTAACATCACAGAAAGAATCATTAAAAAGCCAAGGCTTCTGAAATGGGAAGGGGGGGAAAAAATACCATGTTGCTAATAATCTAAACAGCTCATTTCAAATTATGCATTTTTAGTCCATGATCTATTTTTTCTTTTATCAGCAGCTTTTGAATTTTCAGACCAGATCCCCACCAACACCTGCTCTCTCTGCTCAGTGAGTACTAGTGCTAGCACACAGTACTAGCTCTAGTATGAGAACTAGCTGATGCACTGTTCACGGCTGCCTCCACTTTGCATCCCATGCACTCTCCCAAAGCTGGCTGCTGTGTTTTCAGCGACCTGAGAAGGAATACTTGTTCCCTTCGTAATTAGGATTCACAGTAAATGTGGGAAGCGAAGCAAAAAGAACACAATGTTCAAAGCTGCCACTCATGGTTAAATAATTAGTCAATATTACGCTCAAATGCTGCCTCCAGTGTTCATGCCAATCTGTACAGGGAGACATTTGTCCTTACATTACTTTGGCGCCTCGTTTCAGTAATTTCTATAAGCTGGCAGTCTGGCCTCAGCAGAGAATGGGTCACACCACTTCTAATTCAGATAGATTACTAAATACAAATAAGAATGGTGAGAGATTAAAGGTGGTGAGGTGTTAACAAAGCTTTGGTAAAGTAACAGATGCAAGAAATCCTTTCACCTGATTTTATAAAGTGGGCCTTGTCTAAAAACAAGGGGCTAATTAGCTGATAACTAATGCAGAACCATAATCCTGTTTTGCCTACAAGTTCTGCTATAGTTACACACAGAGGAGCACTATTGGTTCCCAATGAGAGCGGATTTGGTTGCTTCTCCTCACTGCATAGGAACTCACTTCTTTGCACAGTGATACTCTGGGTCCTGGTGGGATTTTGAAATGTTTCTCCCAGTCTGGAAACTGCTGTTTGCTGGGACACTGCTCCATCTCCATGTTTATGTTGTGCCTCCCAGTGCAACCTTTATCGTGGCTGTATTTTTCCCCACAGCATTTGTGTGTGCTAGAAGGATTTCCTGACAAGAGGAGTTGTGATGGTTTATAGCTGATCTAGAGCTGAACTTGATTCTTTTGGAGTGCTAGGTGATGCCTGAATGAATGCTGCTGCTTGTCTAAATAGGCTAACTTAGAAAGAAAGAACAAAGGATTTCATGAGCAATAGGAACAAGTACAGACCAAGTCCTGGAATGTTCCTGCGTCACCTGCACAGCCATTCTAAAACTCTTCCGTCAAAGGAATGGAGACTGTGTCAACATTCAGCTTAATTGCCTAGCAGCTGCCTGGCTCATACCTGGTTAGGCTGAGGAAGTTTCACTTCCACCTCATGCCACCCAAAGGTAGGAGTACTACAGACGTGAATTTTCACTCTGTTGTAAAAGAGAATCAGGAAGAAAAGCCAGCACTCTTTCCAGCTCTGCTGAACCATGAAGTTCTGACAGGAAGCTGTCCACAGGGAACAACATTATGATCTTAAGAAAAATCTTCTTCCAATGTTTTTCACCAAGACTAAACTCAGTAAGGGTCAATAAAACAGCCACACACCACAGATGAGGCAACAAATGGTGATCTGCAACAAGCCCAACCTAACATCAGCTCTTTTTCATAACACTGGCTGTCCCTGGAAAGGAGACATTTCTTCCCAATCTCTTCCTGGTGCAGAGATTACTCTGACTTGGGGTACTAAAAGCATCACTAATAAAACCAAGAGCATCACTGCTAAAACCAAGATCATGTCTCACAAGCAGGCCCTTTAAACGCATCCAGCCAGCTAAGTACCATTCTAATTTATCAGACGCCTGCTGGATGGGGAGACAAAGGAGCACTGTGGCAGGCCCAGACACCTTACCCAGCCTTTAACACCATGTGAAAGAGGGGAGACAGCAGAAACACTGATAAGAGAACTCTGAAATGATTCATTTCGTCTGAGTTTTACTATGCATGCCTGACAGTGACTTCATTAATCAGATAGCTCACATCTGGATTGCCACTCTCCCCTGGCTGCTTCATCCATCCACACAGCTTGCTGGGGAAAAGACAGTGAGATGGGATCCAGATTAGAAACTATTTATGATTATTGAAGTAGAAAATTAATTGCTTTTCTTCCCCTTCTTCCCCCATTCTGAAACACCCCTCCCAGGGAAATTTGTGCTAAGAAGTCCTTGTGAACAAACACATGGAGAGTAACAGAACACAGTCCATATGTACCAGCGACCAAAAATAAACTGAAGTCTGAAATCCACACAGTCAAGTGGATTCACAATGTCTACCTCTACGCCACAGTAACAGATGGTCAGTGAACTGTTACAAGACAGACCAAGACTAGTTAAACAGATGGGCAGTATTTTTATACTGGTTTATGAGTGAATATTTACGTTTCCACTAGGTTATCTGAAATACCATCAAAGAAACACACACAATACCCATCCAGCCAAAACCAAATTCCATGAAAGCTTTTGCCCAAGGAAGGTACTGAGCTCCTTACGGCTTTCTGCTGATGCTGCTAGGAACTGTGGCAAAACCTTTGGAGTTCAGGAAGGATGGCCCGAGGCTGCACACTCCTGGATGCCCTGCTGGGATGGCCCAAGGCTGCACAGCTCTGGAAGCCCCTCTGGAAGCCCTGCTGCTGCCAAGGACAGCTGGGACATTTGCTGTGCTGTGGCAGCCCCGCAGAGCTCTGTCCAATGCTGAAAGAGCTGTGGCAGCAGCAGCGATGTGAGCCACAGGGCTCCTGTGAGTGCATCCTCTCACCTCTCTTTCTTTAGCAGATTTTGTCCCTGTAATTGATGCACAAAGCAGTTGGACTCCACAGCTCAACTCATGCTGAGTGGACAGAAGCAGCAGCATTACAGAAGGGGAAAGGGAAATGGGGCATTTTAGAAAAGACATGCTTTTAGAGACTTGTCCAGGCTGTGGGAATGCATGAGAAACATCAGAGACACAATCTGACTTTTCAGACTTCTCTCCATTTTGCAGCTTGCATTACTTTTTTTGCAAATCTCTCACCTACAGGCACATTGGGCAGATGCACTTTCCCCATCTCTGGGTTTAAGCAGAACACCTTGGTTGACAAGAGGGCAGGACAGTCTAAAAAAATAAGTTAATTAGCACCTCACAGTACCTTAAATCACATTCAAACACCTAACCCAACATTTGCTGAAGACACTGACACATCTCACCACCAGACATCTCAAAGGAACCAGGCTTTTAAAAAACTACTGAACACCCTCAGACAACCTGAGCAGCCCACTCTTTTCAAGGTGGGCAGAATAATACTGCAGACAGCCACATTCACATACTTGCAAGAGGGGAAAGTTCTGTAAGTGCCCATAAACTAAAAGAATCATTCTCCTGTCCACAAGATGCCTGGTTCACATTTACCCTATACCTTTTTTTAGCAATTCCTGCAGTGGGCAGGCATAGATTAGTTAGCCCCCACTTCAAGCTCATTTTTTACAACCAGAGTGATGCATAAAGGTTTCAAGTGTGACTATGACTCAGGCTCCCCTTCAGCATGACTGCTGCAATCAGACGTGGTCACAATTGTTGGATCAGTGCTTGGTTTTGAAATTCACCATCCAAATCCATTTCTTACATTTCAAAGTGACCATTATCTTCTCACTGTTTGAAATATTGCTGACTATTGCTATGAAGCTGCAGGGGTTTGCCTGCAAGCCTCAGAAGAGCTTGTACTTGCACTTCTTTATAAAGAAGTTTCACTTCATGGCTGCATTATCTGTCCAGCTGCCACCAGAAAATAGTGCTAAAGAAAAACGAAACTCTCTTTGCAAGTATTTATTCCTAATTTACTAAAGGCTAACAGTGACAAAACCCAAAAAAGTTGTCATTGAAACATTTCATTTACCTAACAGCTTGAAATCTCCAGGCTGAAGATCATGTGCACGCACACGCCTGTGTGTTAAGTCTTTAAATAAAGAAAATATAAAAGCTTTGCAGTTCAGCCACTGGGAGACTTTTAAGCATTCACAGCTTCATTTCTTTACACACAAAATGTTAATGGGGCAACCATGCAGGGCTGGCTCCACAGATAATTGTTCAGGTAACAGTGGCATTGTGGTACCTATCACTGGGCTCCAGAGGTGAGGGGGCCTGTCTTGCTTCGTAGTGGATGACTTCTTGTCAGCATGTCACCTTCTCCAGCCAGTTCAGGAGTTCATTACATCTAGATAACACCCTTTTTTCTCCCTGGCACTTGTTTATTAATGCCACACGTAACATGGTGATTCATCAGAGAAGATGAAATGATGTTCTGCAGCAGGCAGACAGCCTCCAGTGGATCCACTGCCCTGGTTCAAGTACACCACAGAGCTTTAATTTCATTCATTTATTAACTGCAATTCCTGAAAGTCCAGTGCTGTTATAAAACAAGGAAATGGCACCTGACAAAGATTCAGGGCTTGTCAAAATAGATCTGATTTGTTTGTTGTGTAAACAACATTAGAAGTTCGGAAGTTTAACATTAAGCCTTCAGTTATTAAATTGGCATTTTTAAACAGGCATGACTAGAGAGAAATTTGCTGAACACGTTGTTAGTGTGCCTGATAACCAGCACAGGGCAGCAGTCTACACTGCATTGCTCTGTGCTGTGCCACACACAGGACAGCAACCTACTGCAGCTCTCAGGCCAAGGGTCAGAGTTCAGGGCTCTCTGCTGGGGCAATTAGTTTCCCAAGACCCTTCAGCAATGACATAGAAAAGGCTTTGTAGTTTTGCTCAGTAGTTTAAAATAATCCAGTTGAGGAATTGGCAATAGCAAAACCACGTGCAAATGTAGTAAAGGCTTTAGGCCTGATGTACCAGAGGTCAATGTTGTGAAATGCTTTGCACTAAAGTTACATTACTTCTTTCCCTTGGGCAAGCTTGCAACATCCCAATTCTACTCCTTCAGTCTGAATCTTTTTAACATATCATCTCCATGCTCTGCTTTGGATACTAGAGGAAAGAGTTAGTGAGAGAACAAGACCAAGATTTTTCAAAAATTTAATCCCAGGTATATAGTATAAATGTGTATAATACATACAATATACACAAATATAGTACAGCTATAAAAACACACCCCCCTGCAAATCATGTAGGTCATGAATCTGGGCAACTTCATGAAGCAAGTTGGAAGTGCCCCAACAACAGTGTTTAGAAGATGGAGTCACTTGTCTTTGGGCCTAATACCGGTGCAGGAAATTTCACTTTGGGCCTCCATTTCCAAACTCATCTCAGAGGACAAGAGCATTTGGGCACTGGAGCTGGGATCCTCTGAGACAGCATGGCAAAGAGGAAAGGAAAGCTGTGCACTCTGGACACAGACAAGTCAGCACTGCTGGTTTTTTGACTAAGTGCATGCATGTTTTATGGGAGCGCTGGTCAAGTATCATCTGCAGGGAGATTGAAAAATACAAGGACACTTAAAGGACCTCTGATGCGACTCAATTTACTTAAGGGAAAAAAAAATGGTGCTTACTATATCATAGGTTAAATTTTGGCTCAGCCAGAGTCAGCGGGAGTTTAGCCAAGACCAGGTTTTGAAAATGTAATTTCTCTTCAGAGACCAGCACAACCTAGTATTGGATTTACCTCACAGTCTGATTTTATCTCTGCAGAAAGAGGTTTTTTTGGTGGGTAATGCAAGACTGACTGTTCCACTGAATGAACAGTGGAACCAGATACACCAGATAACTATTGTTATAGCAGAAGATATTCGTACTACATTAAATACATTAACTTTGATAAACATACAACTGCAGAAATGCTATGCCACAGTTTTAAGTAACATCAGTCTGCTGAAACCTGAAGGATGAGCAAATCCCTGCTTTTCAAAAATAGGGAATGATACCTAAAACAACTTTAACAGTTAAAACCAGCTAAGATCCATTCCTCTGTTAAACAGAAGTTTATTTCTGAGACACACTTTTTAGATACTATTTTCAATCCAATTTTGGAATTTTATGGACCAACCTGGTGTCAGGGTGGTTGCTAAAGCAGTTATATTAGTTGTTACAATTATATCTTCCTTCTAGAGAAAACCATAAACCTTCCCACTTGTTGCATAATGCTGCAATTACTCCATAAACTCTGCCAGTCAATTCGTTGACTGCAAAATAAAGTAAGTGTCAATGAGAGCCACTGGCCTGCACAGAGGATGAGAATGCAAATGTCAACCAGGGAATTCACCAAACAGATTTATGGAGGAGAGTTTATGGGCTGTTATCAAAATGTCCACAGGATTCAAACTTTCCTCAGCAAATAAAATTTGTAATTTTAAAACAACAGTACTGCAATGGAACTTTCCACTGCAGGATGTGAAGGAGAGAAGGAAACACTGCTGCACTCAGGGAGGTGACGCTCGCCCCAACTGCCGCCCTCCAGGTCTTAATTCCCCTTCTCTAACTCCCGTGGTTAAAAACAGGTCCTGCTTCATGTGGTGACTGGCCTCTTTTCCAGAGGGACTGGAAAATGCTCTGCCTCTCTCAGGGGTGTGAAGAGTAGATCCTGCTCTGACCAGGAAGAAGGAATATGGACAGAATGCCAGCAAGTTTGTTTCTATCTTCAATTTCTTGGACTACTGCACACTATCAAGTGTCTTTTGCTTCTTCATACCCTGCAGTTCCTCTTCAGCTGAGCTGTGAAGTTGTTTCATCAACAAACTCAATAAAAACTCTCAGAGACAAGCCTACAAGATTTACGATTTTTGTCATCTTTAAATAGACATCATAAAAAAAAAAATTATATTGTCAAGTTGCTGAATCCATTTGCTGGGAATTGACACTTACTGATAGCTGCTAGTAAGGGATAATGTGGTGACCTGCTACAGTAACGACCAGATAAGAGCTGGCAGTAAACCAAAAGGGGAAAAAGACTTTAGGTCAAACATTTTCAAACTCCAGTGCCTGAAGTCAAGCTTTGAAATGCATCTGTAAACACTAAATGAGAGGTCACCTTTTCTGAACTGCTGCATCCCCTCAGCCCCTACTGAAGTCAAATGCACTGTACTATGGAAAATCATACCTCGAGCTGCTTCTTTAGCAGCCAAATACAGATATGTATTTCTAATGCTGGGTGCCAGAGAGAAAAAAATTGGCCTCAAAGGAAAGAAAAAGAAGAGGGATTGCAATGTGTTATAGCTGCAGTATCATACTCTCACTGCACAGTTATTTCTAGTGAGAAAGATTAGGTGCTAACTTGTGTTTGCAACACTCGGGCCTGAGAAGACAAAGCAGCTCAGGTCTCAGACCCTCCCAAATCTACTCCCCAAAGCAGCTCACTACCCCCATGTCAGGCTCACATTTGTTCCTATCAAACTTGCCCTGGAAAAAACGTCTGCCAGGGCAGCCTCTTAGTACCACACCAGCAGGAATTCAGGTCAGGAGCCCAGCAGGTATTTAGTAGCAACACTGGGATTCCCAACTAGAAATGGCCTTTGCCAGGAGAAGTGTCTGGAAGGTCATCCCTGAGATATGCTTAATCCTGCTTCTTGGATGTGAATGGGATAGTGTCCACAGAGAGCCTCCATCCCTCCCACGCTTTACATTTCTAAGATTCAATGAACTGAGACATCTTGGGTGACATCAAGGCACCTGGCTGTTCCCTCAAGAATGTACATTTTTGGCAGAGAGACATCCAAACTGTTCCTCTCTGCCAGCAGGAAAGACTTTTAGCATTCCCTGCTCCTCTCCATGCTAGAAATCAAGAGGGAAAGTGTAGCCAAAAAGGGAAGACAGCTGCAGTGACCTGTTAGTTACACTCCTATCTCAAAAGGGAATTTCTGCTCCCTGTCCCTGCCTCTTTCCACAGAGTCACTGAGTCCCTGCCACACTCCCAAAACTGTTGGTCAGCATTACCCCAGTTGTCCAGTATTTCCCAGTGCTGCAGAACACAATTAGGAAATGATGCCCTGTTCCTAACGAAGGTCACAGATACACAGAGCTGGTCTACCACAACTGCCATCCCCAAGGCATCCTTTTTGTAACACCTGCAGAAAGCAGGCAGGGCACAGGCTGCCCAGCTTGGATGCTGCATTATGGAGTTGCTGTCCTGTGATGGACCAGGGTGGTGGAGTAGGGTGGTGACCACACTGTTAAAATTTTGCTTCCAGCACACGAGTGGCATTTTGGGTGCTAAATACTTCAGTCTGTGCCTGTAACATGACCTGAAACCGAAAGAAATCCATTGGGTCTGAATGTTTCTGCCTAATTTGCTTGAATTTGCACCAAACTCTGTGTATGGCTGTCAGTGCAGGACAGCAGTGACAGGGAGGGAGTGATGGATCCTCACCAAGGACAAAGCTGATGGTGGATGTGTGAGGCTGAAGATAAACACCCGGGGGTGACCAGCAGTATCCCTGGTCCCAGTCATGACAGTCCACCCAGACATTTGAACAGAGGTGGTGGTAAAAAGGAGGGTGAGGACCACAACAAAGAAGCAAATGAAGCTGCAGACAAGTGAATAAATAATGGATCCTGAGTGTAGAAGCTACAGCCAGTTAATCAGGAAGGAAACATATAAATGCAGTGAGCAAAGCCAAACCTACTGTAATCAAGATCAAATACAGTATGCTTTGGTGTGCTGGTTTTGGCGTAATCTATGACATTTGGACAGTTTCAGAGTAAATGAATTAAGGGGAAGGCAACAACCTTACAGGCTAACCCAGGGATACTGGGGAAATTGGTACCAGCACCAGCCTGAGTTACTGGCTGAAGAACAGCCTAGCCATGTCAAAGTTCAGGGATTAGGTAAGGGACACCTAGGAGGTTAATCTCTCTTGCAGATGGATCACAGGGGCCTGCAAGGCACAGCACTCACATATTTCAGCATGACCAACCTGGCCAGCTGCAATCCCGTAAGATTTAAATAAAACGTGGCTCTTAGCCAATAGATTGAAGGTTAAGAAACCTGTGTGCAAGGCAGATGCCAGAGCCCACAGCCAGTGAAAGTTTTTATGCACCAGAGGACATGGCCAGACCCAGCTTTGGGCCTGAAATGACTGTGATGGGAGCGGAATATTTTCTCTTTTCAATGTATTGCTGTTTCCTGCACCATGTGGTTAGAACACTGCAGGTGACAGTGCAGCTGAATGCTGACAACCACATACCACCAAGATTAACTTTTCATAGCTCTTCTTGGGGCTGAGGATGTAGAATCTGACCTTGGCTTTCCTCTGGTCAGTCTTAGATAATTCAACAGGGTTGCTAAATGAGGTGCAGAAATAACAGAATGATCGTCCCTTGCTTGAGACCACTGCAGTCCCTCGAGCTCAGAGCTCGGCTCTAGTAGCCAAACCAAAGTGCAAACCTCAGATCTGTAAAAACTGTCTCACAGGCAATAGGAAACTATGCTTCATTAAACAGCAACTCAGCAGCTTGCACATGTGCTGTGTTTTGTAATGTAACAGATTTAGGAATAACGGTGTCAAGTTTGGAAAAGTAAAAGTCAGGAAGATTTCTCAAAGCTTTTGACAAGGGGGTTTGCAGTCATTTCCCTGTGGTTTCTTGTTTCTCTCCCACTTAACAGAGGAGATGCATCCTAGAGCTCTGTCAAAAGCCCTCACAGTCACTCTAGCCTAATTCTGAGCACTGGGGCTCCTAAGTGCTGTCCTATGCAATTACCATTCCAAAGCTGCTTTTGTTTGTGGTAGGCACCAATCCTTAGAGTCCTGCTTTCTCTGTGTCTTCCATTCCCCAGCTTTGCTTTGGAGCAAACAGGTTTTCTGGGCTTTTTCAATGCTTGCTCCTCTGCTTTGATCTGAGTTTCTGCTTTCTCCTGTTGAAATTTTCTGCCTCCACTTCTTCATACAGGAAATTTTATCAATGGTTCAGAGGACAACACATTAACCTCTAGAATGACTGCCAGATCAAGACCTCACTATCCTGTTAACATATGTACACTTTACTTCTGTCTGTAGCCAAGGATTACAAAAAACTGAAAATGTGCAGGCTCTTCCATAGGCAAGATTTATCTGCCTTTTATTTGTATCTCAGGTGCTGTAAGGAAAAAAAGAGAGAACATTTCTTTTGTTCTTCTAAATGCTGCAAGTTCTGAAGAGTCTTTCTCATAGCCAGTTCTGCAAATGATAGAAAATGCTGTTCATGTGTGCAGCTCTGGAGAAACTGTGCATCCCTGAGAGGGGACTTTTCAAAGGGGATGCAAAACAAAGTGCTTGGCCTCCAATACATCCTAATGCCACCCTCTAGGCCAAATTGCAATTCCTAATTTCCATTACAAGGCACTGTCTCCTAAGCTCTGGACATCCCAAAACAGGCAAGAGCAGCTTCTTTTGAAAAGCAGGTGCGCAGGCACAACTTCTGAATGCTGCAAGCATGCAAGAGAAAAATAACATTCCCTTTCTTGGAACTTATTTTCAGCGGTTGAACAATTCACAAAGAGAAACTGTTAGTGCAAACACTCAAAAGGTCAATCTCTAAATAAACAGAGTGAGTGATGAAAGGGGTTAGTTGTTAGAAATGAAGCTGAGATGATCACAAGTCAAAAAAAGCAAAGCAGCAATGAAGTCAGAACACTGTGAACATGATAGAAATTTTGGCAAGATCACATGTGAAGATATGAAAAGCAAAAGCTACATTCCCCAGTCTGAAATGGCACATGCCCCATAAGTTCTTCTTTACTTTTCTCTGGGATTGTCACCTACTTTAACTCATTTTAGGAGGATCAACAACTGGTTTTGCACTAGAAATAAGCATCAGCTCTCCCCACCTAAATGCTGTGTTCATACTAAAACAAAGGAGGGAAACAGACGTAACGTGCACCTACTACATAAATCTCGTTTTATCTTTATGCCTGAATATGATTCCCCTCCAAACCAGATGAACATTTCTCCCTGACAAAATACCAGCAAACCATGGTGTATAGTTCACATTAAAAGGAATCTGTACAAAGTCTATTAAGAAAAACAAAAAACAAACAAACAAGATGATGACAACATTAGACAAATGATAATAGTTGAAAATATTTAGGGAAACTTTGATGATGTAAATACCGTCTATAGGTTTCCTATTTTACAGTGTTTACTTTTGGGACTTGCTTGTTTACCAATCATGTGGCAGTGTCACATTGACTATAAATGCATACTTTACAGAAAGTGCAGAACTGTAGAAGTTAGAGATCAGTTCTTGGCTCTGAGGTGAAATTCAAATCTGATTAGGTATCCCAGTTAAGGACTGGCTTTCCTATAATGGGCTAAGCTCCAAAGATCGGCACAGTTAAAATTTGGCTCGATAGTTTTTAGTTTGACCCTAGGTAAACCTCAGGCAGCACCATTCGTGGTTCAAAACAAACAAATAAAAAAAACCCTTGATGTTTCTGAGTCATCACATTGCATTAGTTCAATTTTCAAAGGTGAGTTTGTCTTAGTCAGTCATAGAGTTTTGGTGGGATTAATAAGTGCTTTGTGGCTCAAAGGTGATTTGGCACTACGGACTCCACTCCTGTGCAGGGAGGACCTGTGTGAAAACAGCCATGTGTTCACATCACAGAGCCTTGTGCAAGGCTGAGAGGGCTGTTTGCAACTGCAACTGCTTGGAGCTGGGCCCCAGTTCCTGAGAACAAGGAAAGCACTTTGGACATTCCTGTGAATGTCAAACATTTGCTAAAAGGGTAAGATAAAATCTTTCCTCACACACCAGTAAAACCTCTCTGCCATCTCATATTGTGCTATATGTCTTGTCCTTTTCCTATTGGCACCCATCCAGGACAGCGTAATTAGAGGACACATGGCGTGACAAGAGCAAATGATATGTCAAATACAAACAGATCACCAGCCCCAGCTGAACAAGTGCCAGTATCCCAGCACAAGCCAATACAAAGGTGCTTAAGAAAGTCAGCAGTGTCCATAGACACTGAATGCCAACAGAAAACTCTCCACAGCAAAGGGTGGGACCAAAACAGCTCATGCACTGGTGGGGAAAATAGCAGGTCTCTCAAGAGGCTGATCTATATACAAGGCACCAGCAGATTTGCAAATGACGCAGATGAAGAGAGCAATGGATATATGCAGTGGCCTTCCAGAACACAAGATTGCAAAAGATGGTATGTTTAACAGTCTCTTGGTTTGGGGAAAAATAAAAAAAGGAAGGACTGCTGGTATTACTGATCAGGATGCTGAAGACACAGGAAAAGAAATAGCAATGAACTTCCAGAATTCACAACTACTACCACGATACAACCAAGACAAATACTGCTGGACCAACAGAGCACCAAACACGATTTAAGTCTGGCCTTGGTCTTGACCTTCACTTTTAAGTTAAAACCTTCCCATGCTGCAACAAGGAAAATGCTGAAGGTCAGCTCTGCAAGGTGCTCAGTGCTTTCACCAGAAGCCAGGCAGTTGTACAAACTCCTTGTTTGTTAGACGATGCAAGAGAGGGATGTAGAGTGAGAGGGAATATGTGCATTTGTGAAGCAGCAAGTACTAATGTATGTTGTGGTGGCAAGACAGGGAAAGCAGGGAGAGATCAAACAAGCAGGACTGGCTATGCCGTGAGCTACACTGAAAGCTTTTCTTGAGGTTTGCTCTTCCAGTGTCATCCACAGGAGGAATTTCGGGCTTGCTGCACTGTCAGGCTGCCCTAGCCTTTTGACTAAGACAAGGTAGGGAATAAACTTACATGCTGTGTGGGCAGTGCTGTCCCTTAATAAACAACACAACCAAAGGATTAATTGAGATAATGTTTTACTGAAGGCGGCTGGTGACCGCTGGCTGTCCCCTTTCCCTTGTGCTCTGAAACAAGCAGACAAGGCAGCTGCGCTCTGCTGAGCAAACACACACTCTGCTCACTGCCCCGTGCCTGTGCGTCCCAGCCAGAGACACAATGTCATTCCAAAGCATCACTTGAAAGACATCGGGACTTCAGCTCCTAGGCTGAGCAGTGGTGCCCAGCAGCTCCCAGGAGGACACACAGACATGGCCCCTTCCCTCAGAGATTGTCTGAGAGCCCAGTGAAGCAGGAACCAAGGAAAACCGAGAGACTCACTAAAATTTGGATTTGGCGGTTTGGATGGCCTCACACAAAACCCTGCAAACCTTACAGGTGCCACTACAACTTCCCCTTTTCAGGGGAAGCACAGACCACTGCATGTCAAAACCTCTGGGTTCACTTCCCCCACTTCAACACCACTTTCTCTTTGGACTTGGGCACATTAATTAACCCAAACAAGGTTTGGTTTTTGCATCTGTATGATGGGCACTGCCTGTTCAGAGACATTCTAATGGTCTTTCACTGCTTGCACACAGTAATGTCCAGGCTTCTTCCCTTGGGGGAAGATTTAGTGATCCCACCAGAGTTCCTATGAAAGGAGAATGAGCCACCTGAAGTGCTAATGCCTGAGGCAAGCAGGTTGATGTGGGAAACCCCCTTTCACCACTGGGTGAAACAGCTTATCCACAGTAAACCCCAGGAAAAAGGAAGGTAATGCAGGGTCCAAGCTGTCAAACCAAGCTGGTGAATTCTTTGATCAAGTGTGCTAAAGGCTGCCATTAGGCCACTCAAATATCATGTTTTGGTTAAAAACAAGCCATTGCACATATTCAGCTGAAGGCTGTAGGAGTCAGACCTCAGTACTTTCAACTTCCAGAATAGGAGGTACAAAAGAGCAGAAATCATGGATGATGAGCCAACATTGGGGACATGGGTAGAACTCTAGGGGACATGGGTAGAACTCAAGAAGTGTCAATACCCAGCTGATATTTGTCTATACACATGTGCGCACATTTGGGTGTTTATATCCCACAACAAACCTCCAATTAAATGTATGTCAGCAATCGCCAAGTTGCTTCTTCTTTGTCAGGTAGGTTTTTGTATTCATTCCTGTACTCCCACAATTTATGAGTCCTTATGGTTCTCCCAGCACTCAAATATCATGAGCTCCTGACAATCTAGATCTACCCAGTGGTAATCGCAGGTCTGAGGAAAGCTACACACTTGGCCGAGGAATTGCAGTCTTCGGCAATTCGAGTGAAAAATCAGTGTTGGGGAAGAAAGGCATCTGCGGAACAGCTGAGGCAGATATGAGCTGATATGAAACCATGAGTAATAAACTCTCATCAGTAAAAGCTCAGTGTAGCTGCCTTGCTCACTGTCACCACAATGCTCTGGACCCTGTATACTGACCCTTGTATATATTCATCACTGAGGAGGACTGAACAGCTGCCTCTTGTACAGAGCGTAAGAGAAGCAGGAAAAAATCTGTCCAAGAAAAATAGGATGTGAGATTCAGAGAAATCCTTCTGGGAAAAATCAGGAGTAGGGGGCTTGGAAAGAAAGCTTAGGAAGGAATGTATATCTGTAAAAATGACCCAACTTTTCAACATTATTTCTGCTTTGTATCTCTGGGGATGCATGTTCACAACCAACCCTTCCTGATACCCACCTTTGCTCTCTGCCTGTACTGCCAACAGTCCTTCCTGATGAGGTTCACATCACTGGTGGTGTCTGTTCAGGAACAGCCCCAATCACTCACAGCCCACTCTGAATGCTATAGCAAACCCCCCCAGAAATGGATGGGTTTCCACAGCAGGGTGTCATTTACTTGAGCTGTTCTGTTACAGCATTCCTCTGCCTTCTTTACAAGAACTCACACAGGGATATCTTCCTATATGTGAAGTAAAATCTCTGTTTGCCTAGAAACAATGACTTAAAAAGAAAGTATTGAAAAATGTTAAGGCTGGTAACCAGCAGGGATAAGGTTTTGATTCCCCTAGAGCTAACCATGAAGTCAGTGTTGTACCAGAAACAGGTTCCATGTGT
The DNA here is from genome assembly GCA_910950805.1 of Acrocephalus scirpaceus scirpaceus. Taxonomy (NCBI): domain Eukaryota; kingdom Metazoa; phylum Chordata; class Aves; order Passeriformes; family Sylviidae; genus Acrocephalus; species Acrocephalus scirpaceus. The sequence continues at coordinate 10,571,707 of OU383781.1, read as the reverse complement.
AATTGTTTTAGGCAGGCAGGAAATAAGAGAACACAAAAGGCTACTCTATGATTTACTCAGTCTCCTAGTTGTTGCTTGAGAACCTCAGATGACAATACTATGTTACCCTCTGATCTATACTCCCAGCTGTTACTAAATCAACAGAGTTGCTCCAAAGTCCATTACTGCTATAGTGACATCACTCTGGTCCAATATACACACTGCAAAATGAAAACCTGTACACGTCAAGAGCCTTCATTGGACAGCTCAAACTCACTGCTAAAATTTTATTCTATACAAATTCTGTATATGTGCTTCATATATGAGGTGTCATATCTGCTGTGGCTTTTTTGGATGTCTGCTTGTTTCCATTCCTGGTTTCTCATCTCATTCCAGCAACAGCTGGAATTACTGTACAGAGATAGCCTGACTCCAGCTGCAACACAGCTCCTTCCATAAATGAGTTTGTTTTAAAGCCTTCTAAAACTAAATGGGGCATAACGTGGCCACCAAATGTCTGATGAACCATCCCAGACTGAAGACCAAAGGAAACTGGTTGAACAATCCTGAACACTGGGCAACAACATTTATCCTCTTCCTCATTTCCCACATTCTTTGCATCTGGTTCCCCATAAAACATGCAGATGCTTCAGTAACAGGAACAGCTGAGGATGTCAGTAGTCATGCCTGATCTCACTGGCCTTTCTCCATGCTTGGCAACAAAATAAAACGGAGACTTAAGCCACAGTGAGGCAGTGCATATTTCTGCCCTAAGCACACACTCTGCATGTGGGAGAGTGGGCCACATTCATCCTAAATCCCACCAAAGCCCTAAGATCCAGACAAGGTCACAGCTCTGCACTGCTCCTCAAGGAGCAGTATATATCTTACTTTCCTAATGTTGACTTATTCATGAAACTGTATGATTTGATTAAATAGTGCATTCTCAACCTCTGAGGGAACCTTTTTTATCTGCCTGGAACAGGTCCTTGCTTTCTGTCTGTCACCAAGGGAGGAGAAAGCCATGGGACTGCTACCCATATGAGCCTGGCTGAGTTACTTTCTCCCTCTGTGAGCTTGGGGAAATGACCATAATAACATAATATTGCCATAGGCTTTTCAGAGGCTTTATGAAGAATTTAGTTGAGATTCATAAGAGAGCTCTGACAATATAAAACACTACATAAATACTAAAAGTTAACTGTTTTTATTAGCCACAGATTTAAGAGAGATCTTTCTTTCATTTCTGTACAAAGGTGCAGAAATATCCTTCATTTCAAATAACCACTGCACCTGCTGTGAGAGGCTCAGCACGTGATTTTCATTGCCTTTCACACAGAAAATAGGAATGCTACTTTGCATTTATAGACTTCAAAACTAATTTGCAGACAATCAAGTCTCGAAGCCCCCACTGTGATACAGGAGGTAAACATTATACCTGTTTTAGAGAGGAACCTAAGAAGGAAAAAGGTTAAAACACCAAGTCTAAAGCCAGAAAGGAGACATTTGAGAAACCAGGCATGCTAGTAAGGTCTATCTAGACACACAATTGTTCTCTTATTCTTCTTACTGAACAGTTAACTCTTCTGCTCTCAAGGTTCTAAACATCAGGGTGCACACGCCACATGGCGAGAGTGGCTACCGCATTTATCTGGATTATCACCATATTTAATCTTCTGCAGATACCTCTGTTGACCACAGAGTGTGCTTGGAATTGCATGAGGCCATTTATTCCATTTTTTAACATGTGTGGCAGTAGAAAATTGTTGACGACTAAAAGTTAACCAAACACTTATTTTTAGAACCCAAGTTCAACGTTATAGTGTCTGGACTCATAACTACCCATTTCTCCAGCATTAAGCCACATGAGAAAATTGCTAGAACGATAGTATTTCCAGGGCATATTGAGTCACTGTCCAACATCTAAATTGGGAAATAATATAATTTCTCAGCAACTGGCAGCACAGTGGGAGGCAAAGCTTGCAGGAACTTGTGTTGAAAAATCCAGGTTTTTACTTTAAAACAGGTTCCTCATCAGTAAACATGGGGTGTTTTTAATTTCCCAATGATAGAAAAACAATTAGGTTTCACAGTATTGAATTCTTGGCATTATCTTGTATTTAGAACAATTACTAAGCATCACTAGCAGAATTATAATGGTGATAACCAGGGAGCAGCACCGTGGAGACTCAGAAACTTGTTATCATTTTTTAATCTGATCCATCCTAGAGAATGTGCTATGGTGCCTACCTGGAGGCTCTTTCTGACCAGTCCTTGGAGAAAGATTCCTATGAACCTCAACCCTGCTTACAGCAGGAATTCCCAGCTCAGGTGAGACCACCTTGGCTTGCTTCCTCAATGGGCCATGGGAATGCTAATGTGAAACAGTAAAAAAGTCTCTATGACAGTGGGGTTTTTTGCCTTTTTTCATTTGCTTGCAATTATTTTTCTTCTTTGGACGTGCAGGCTCCACATAATGAATTGAAGCTTCTGACAAAAGGCTTTCCTAGATCAGGGGAAGTACAGCTCAGAAGTAATTTGCTGATGCTTAGGGTTTGCACGCTGAAAGCCACAGATCTCCTGTCCAGGATAGCCTCTCTCCTCAAGAGAAGCTGCCTACAGTGCCTCACTTAATAATTAACTCCTAAATGGAAGCAGAAGGGTTGATGAGGGTGATGAAGCTTTAGGACTGCAAGTCTTTGTATCCTTTCTAAAAGGAGAAACAGATGTTTCCAACCACCACAAATTTCCATTCCACAAATCTCTTGCTCTGGCTGTTACCTTGGGGCAGTGACTTCCAAATGCTGTATTAAGAAACAAACAAATTAATTGTTTAGCTGGAAGGTTCAAGAGAGAGTCTGGGGCAGAGTCAGAGGTTGAACACGTTCTCTCACATAGCAGCTCAGAAGGCAGAAGACAGCACTGGAAAATCCTGTTCTAATACTAGTTTTTTTGCTGGTAATCAGAGTCTCCACGACTGCCAGTTCAATTGGAGAAGAGCCCTGGAAATTCTTCTGCATTGTCAGCGACATGGTCTCAAGCAAAGCCCCTTCTAATCTGTCAAAGCACAGTCTGGATGCTTTCACTAGCATTAATTTAAATTTCTAAACAAACACCAGACCCTACCAACTTGTCTAATGGCGAAAAAATTAATTTTATCTGAGATGTTTGGGTTTCCTCTTCTCTTTTGTCTCCCACTTTAAATTGATGCCATCTTGATTTAAAAACAAAAAAAAAAAGGGGGAGGCATTTTTGAGTGCTGCCTGCAGATATGCATTTGTATGCTTTTTCCATCTTTTAACTAACAAACAGGAGGGGAAAAAAAAGTTAATTTTTCTAGCAGCCTGCTGTGATATAAATAAAAATAATAGGTACATTCACAGATTTTGAACTTTTACAGCCGCTGCTGCAAAAAGCAATTTTAATTTATAACCACGGATTCTTGCAAAACATATAACGAAGACATAATAAAATGGAATGTTTATCCTGTGGCTCCCATTAGACCTCTTCCGTTCGATGGTTGTAACTAATGACTTGTTTTTCCACTTTTGTATTGGAAGCCTTATTATTGGGCTGCACAGAGCATACCTTATTTGATTTCCCTAGCAAGGTCTGCACCTCTTGCTGAAGCCTGCAATTAGATGTTCATGAAGTAATATTAAAAAGCTGCATAATCACATCTGTGGTCAAAAATTAAAAAAAAAAAAAAGAAAGAAGCCAGTAACAAGCTAGCTCTGTTTGTATAATATTATACTGAGTACAATAGACTAATGTTCACTCCAGTGCATGTGTCCTTTTGACTAACAACTTCTATCTGACAACCTTTTTTTGGCAACAGAACACATTGTACTTTTTGGATAATTGACTGTGGAATATAATGTTGTTTATTCAAAATCAGGTCACACAGAACTGAGCTTCTGAACTTACCCTTCTACCTTTCTTATCTTCATGCTGTTTAAATTTATGCTGAATTTCTTTTAATTACACCTATGATTTCAATTGGTGTTCTCTATCTACTCAGTAGAAGGTGACCTGATGGTGAAATGGTACAGAAAGATAGGTGGGAAGCTGAATACAGATTTGAAGACTATTTGGACATATTTATAGGTGAGCAACCTCAGGAAGAAATAAACACAAGCACCCCCAACACCCCCTGGTACCAATAGGGCCATGTTTGCCTGCAGTACAACTGCATTATTTCTCTGTACTGAAAAATCTACTAGAAAGACTCATCCACCACTTGCTCAGTGATCTGGAAATTCTACAGCAGCAAAAGGCCTAATTTTAAGCCTAAGCCTTGGAGGACAAAAACCCTGAGGGAAAGTGATGTAGAAACACGTAAAAGTTGTGAAAAATCTAGATGATGGAAAATGCAGTTGAGAAAACGGATTCAGGAGAAAGTTTTAACTGAAGTATTCAAATGAGGTCATGCAAGAATTTATGTGTTTCTAAAGCATGTTTTTGGGATGCAGCCTGTGGAAAGAGAGGTCAAAAATAAGTATTACATAATAGGAGGGGGAAAGGATTTTGATGCAGCAAGGAACAGAAAAGCAGCCTTCTAACACAAGATGAAGAAGGAGATGCAGGGCACCTTTCTGATGCTGATCATCAGATCAGGAAAACACAATTGTCACCTGAATCTTTGAGTCTGCAAGATACACAAGAAACAGAGGTTTTCAAGAATACAAATGTTGCAGGGCACCTCTTCACAGAGATTTCTTCTGTTGGCTGACTTGGACAACAAAATAAAACCCACCAGGCTTCTTGGTGTCAGCCTAGAGGGAATCCACTAGTGGCATATACACAGCAGGAGTTTCTCTGTCCACTTAGGCCATTTTTCTCCATGGAAAAGGAGTTTTCACATTAGGCTCTATCACAGCAACAACAGAAAAGAAGGATTCATTTAATGAAAAACCAGTTCTCACAAAGCTGGAGGAAACCCCTGAAAAAAAGATTCTTCAGGTGTCAGTAGAGTCTAACTAGGCAATAATAGGATGAAAACTATGGCAGCTAATATGCTGTATATTACAGCTCAGGTGTGGTTCCATTTTACTGATGACTAAAATAATCCTAATAAGTCAAGTTATTCACAGCCTCATTTGAGGAAATTTTGTTTGTTTGTTTAGAAAAGTATTTAATTGGAAGGATGAGTGATACTGACAGTAAGCATAATTCATCTGTTTGTGCTGGTGCTAAACCACACTGTGGAAAATCCTTGCTAATGCTACATTGATCAGCTAACACACAGCAGCTCCACTTTTCTAATTTGTTTTATGTAGCTGACTTTAGATGGCCCATTTCAATCTGGACTATTTTGAGGAGCCATGTGAAACTAAGTCATTGCCCTATTAGTGGATAAAGAGGCACATGAATATTACTCTGCTACAAGCAAGACGTAGTTCATCTGATATTTTTTCAGCAGAGAGAATACACTGCATCTGGAACAAAGAAGAAAATGTGACTGGAAAGTTTAGAGCCCTTAAATTAATTCCCTAGACAAAAAGTTGAGGCATCATACTCATAATATCATGTTATGTAACTTGCTGTGGAGCCAGGCAGCTACTAAGTGAAATACTATGAGTTATAAAAACAAAATATTGTTGTGAAAACAATTTTACAGCTTTATAATTCACTATTATTTTCATTTAAGAACAAAACTGTCAGTGTAATTGCAGATTCTGTTTGCCTTGCAGGAGTTCTTTCAGCCTGTGATAGGAAACCTCTTCTTTTTTTTTAGACTTTTTTTCCCCAAAGGTTGCTATTAAATCTACTACATTATGTTTCTTTATAGTTATTCAGAGGTAAATCTTAACAGGAAGCCCATTATGTGGAGGCCAAAGTTAGTTTAACACCAGAACATTTATGATCAGTAAATGTAACCATATATTAGCAATTGCTTCATACCATTATTCTTGGATGAAACAAATATTATATCAGCAGACATTACAGACTACTTTATAATCTTTACAACTGAATATCTATTTTTGGTGGGATCCTACATGGCTGGCTACAGCTCACTGTGAACCATGACAGTTTTCTAACTTGCCTGCTTACTCAAAGTACTTGGCCCAAGAGCCTATCTTTGCACAACCATCCCTATCCATGGAAAAATGGTTCATCTTTTAAACTGTGCACAGCCCCCTACACGAAGTGGTGCTTTAGTAACAAACCATTACTATTTTATCCATATATGTGCCATTAAAAACTGGATTAAGACTGCAAATGTGCTTCACAGAGGTCATTGGGGAAAACCACCCAAATATAGGAAGATTCATTCCAAATGACACGGCCAACATAGGACATCACCCAAAGCATCATCTATGTTGTCACTGTGTTGTGAGCATAGTGACTTCTCTTTACATTGGCACTACCATCAGGTCACAAGCCCAAAGAGTTTCACACCAACAGGGCAGCCAGAGACCTTCTCACCTCAAACAGAAGAGCCACCAAATGACACCAGGATGCTCCACGTCTCCTTGTTCTGCCCAACTCTCCTAATCAATTGGTGCCTAACCTTGGACAAGTTTCTCTACCCATTCAGGTTCTGGCTTCATTGCAATGAACTTGACAATGACACAGAGGTTACCTAACAGAAGAACAGCTTCCTCACACGTTCTGGCTTTGAAAGAATTACAATGGGGTTGGACTCAGGCATATTTTAAAATGGAAGGAATCGGCTCCTCCAGTAATCAGCAGCACCATCACACACAATAGCCAGAGTCTGTCTGCAAATTAAGTGGCACTCTCTTTTATGGCTGCTGCTTTCTGTACTGAAAGCTGTAAACCTTGTAGCAAGGCCAACCATTCTTGTCTCACCATACTACAGACCAGGCTGCCCCTTAGAGACCTGAGCTCAGGCAGCCCCGGGGCTCAGGCAAGCCCCACTGCCTGGAAACCAGCCAGCCTCCCCATCTGATGCTATGTAAGTACACACTCACTGCATCTTACGGCCTCAGACCCAAAATTCTTATGTTAGCCTGTAACACAGTCTGGCAGGATCTCTCAAGGTAGACACTTGGTTATCAAGAGTTAACCAGCACAGAAACAGAGCCCTTGATTAACTTCAAGGTTGCCCCATGCCTTATCATGTGTGGAGGCATTGTCCTCAGCTTATTTTAAGAAGGAGCAAGAAAGAACATCCAGGTATTATGACAAAAGCCTCTTTCTCAATTATTCCTCTTATATTTCTAACCCATTGTGACTGACTAAAGGCTAAAGCTGCAAAAGCTGCATCCTGAAGCTGTAAATTTAAGTTGGTTTTTCAGTATATGCTGACCTGACTTACTCCTGTAACTGCAGGCTCCCTGTTATCTTTAACTTCAAGGTAATTGTTTGGCAACCCTTTGTTTCACTATTTCAGGAAAACAATTCAAATATATGATTCCTAAGAGAAAAAACTGATTAATTGCTCTGTCATCAGCTGGTTCCTGCTAGTATATGGAGTGCTTAAATAAAAAAAATATAATACACAAAGAACAAAACGTGAAGTTCTTAAATGAACATGTTAAACACATTTCGTGCCAAGAATTGGGCTCTTTCAAAAGTCTAGGGTATAAACCAGACTGTGTCAGATTCCTGCAGTCAGGATAAGGACACCGTTCTAAAAACACCTCTTTGCATCTCTTGCCAGCACCTATTCACCTGAAAAAACCCAAGGATTTTCATGCAGAGATTTATAATAACACGAAGAGGAAAACATAATTCTCAATGCCAAAGTATTAAAAGTCCTGAGCTGCTCATCTTATTGTTAGATACAACTGCCTTCTTTCCCCTCCTCCTCCTTTTAACAGAAGCAAAAGTATTTAATTTAATCCACCCAGAAGCAATGACAGAGTCAGCAGCTGATATACAGCTAGTGCTGGTTAGAACTCTGAATTACTGTTTTGTGAAGAATGTCAACATTTTGACATTTGTTGCTATTCTCAGGGTAGAAAGGAACTGCATATTCATCTGGAAATTTTGAAATGTCACACTGAACTCACAGATTCAACTCTGAATTTCAGAATTTCACCTTCTATTTCATTTTCCATTCGCTTTCAGTCTTTTTTAATTCATTAAATGCCGAAGTAGAATATTTTCGATAACCCTTTTTAATTTTACTTTGTTTTACTTTATTTGAGCATATTAAAACCATGGGAAGCCACTGTCCCACACTGACAGAAAACCAACTTCAATCATCATTTTACACTGTCTCCAAATTCCATCCATTGAAAATTTCTGATATGTGACTTTTGTGAAGAAGACACTTGGGTGAAGACATAAAATTTTGGGTGAGAAGACACTTTGGGGGAGGCAAGCAATGCAAAGCAAGCTGCCTGCCTTTCTCCACAAGTCAAAAGCAACACTAGGAAGGAATATATCCCTGTGACAGCAGGAGGGAATCTGGCAGACTCCTTTTATTCATCTGCAGAAAAGGAAAAATTTTTACTTGCTAAATTAACAGCAAACAGCAAGAGAATTAGTCTCAGCTCAAACGCAAGTGCCGGAGGTATCTCCTCTATGTGAGTGATGGCAGACTGTAAAAATTATTAAACCAGTACAAGAGAAGTGCATCAATCATAGCGAAGGGCACTGGTGAGCATACGTTTCTGAGGCAAAGATGAAACTTCCAAGCAAATGTCTCCATCACAGGTATTAAATCAGTGGAAAAACTGACAAAAGCCATGTAAAACAAGAAAACAGTGAGCCATCACAGTCCCTTTTGGGCACTGCAAGCTGCATGAGACCATGTCAGGGCTGGGTGCAGCAGGCAGCAAAGAAATCACCTCCAGCAGTGTGGAAACCACGCGGTGGCTGAGGTCCACTAGTCATGAGTGGCCCCCACCACCTAAACCATGCCACAAGCATGAGCTGCCTCATTAAATCCTCCTGGTTTACAGTTGTCTCCCCACCTTTCAAGGTGCTCACCTGGAAAGGTGTGCAAAACTGAAGGGCTGCCTGAAGAGGAGGCCATGCTCCACATGCACTGATGCCTCCAAAGGTGTGAATGGGATTTCTGGGACCCGTGGCTGACCAGGTTAAGGAACTCGGGCACTTGTGCCATGTCTGGGAGAACAGACACAGGTACCAAAGGGGCATTGCTCCCTTTCCCCTTCCAGTAAATCTGCAGCAAAATCTGGATGCTGTACTAAATCACAGTTACAGGACACTTCTGTCCTCACCAAACTGGTAAATCGCTCTCAAGAGATCCATGTTTTTGTTAGGATTTCCACCATTTTGGACTAGAGCCCCAAAGCTGTCTCAGGTGGCTTCAGTGGTACCTGAAGTCTAGATGTTGAAAAGGTGAAAGTCCCTTTAGGAAGTAAAGTGCTTCCCAAAGCCTGTGAGTAGAATTAGAAGGATAGCTGGGACCTGAGATCTATGAAGAACAGATCTCCCAGAGCCACCCCTTAAATACACCAGGAGATAAATGAAGTCCCTAAAAGGCCTACAAATCCACTTGGGAGATATGATAGTGTCTCAAAAATGCTCAAACATGAACAAAATCAGTGAAAGGAGCTAGACCTATTTGGAGATATGAGAACTTGACAAGGGTTTTCGGTGTCTTAACCAGTCCAGCACAGAAACATTTGGTGATAGATGAGTTGATCAGTGGTAGGAGTTTACCAGTCCTGCTTTGGCTACAGGGCAAAGTTCTGGGAATACTCCACATCAGAAACTGGCCTTGTCATATGTCTACTGTGGATAGTTTGGTGCCAGAAATGAGGGTCTCTAATGCGCTACCCTGGCCTTGTGCCCTCTGCCCTTTGGGAGAGGAGAAGTTAAGAGAGAGGCTTCAGATTTTGACTTGGTCTGAGCAGGCACAGCAAGAGCATGAGGGGAGCCAAATGGTCTCCTGAGAACTCTGCAGCTGCTCCTACGGAAGTCCCCACCACCCACCATCCCGAAGAGAAAGCTCCTGACGTTTTTTGGCTGTTGAAACACATGAAGGTTTAAATGAGGACATGCACGCCACCAGATCATTTCCTAACTAGGACTTGGGCATTAATGCTAGACAGGGTGCTGCGAAAGACTAAAATGCCCAGAGGCTTCACATGCATGACTCTCACTCCATAAGTGGCCCTAGGACAGAATGCAACGTGGAATCATGTGTGAGTAAAAGTCATTGTTTTCAGCAGGCTTTAAGAACCAGTACAGATTATTTGCTGTTCCCATACCAATCCAGATTTATTTTGGATCAGCAGAGACTTCAACACGATTAGAACACAGCAAAAAACACAGAGCCACAGTGTCATGAACCTCTTCCTAGCCAGAATGCCAAATATAAACCTTTTTTTTTACCCTTTAAAAACATGAAACAAATTTAATGAAAAATTTTGCCTCTCAGAGTGATGGATCATGGTATATGTTAGAATTAAGGACCATGAACTCTTAATCTCAGATGGATTTGCTACAACAGCCTTAATAATTTGCACACAAACTGTGTTCAAGATTAGGCATGCACTTTCCTGAATACATTTAGATATTGTTCAATATTTTAAAATCACTCCCTTGCAAGAAGAAAAATTCCTAAAGGTCATCTTACATTTTATGCGCTATGTATTAATGCTTCTAACCCTTTCTGTTTCCTTAACTGAAAGGTCTCAAACCAACCTTGAAAAGGCAAAACACAACCAAATGCAGAATCATGTGTGTGTGTAGGAAAAGACTTTAAAATTCACATGATAGCCAAGTCAAATTACAGTGACAATTCTCCCTAACAGATATCTGGCTCTAACACAGCCTTCTTTTTCCCTTTCAAATAAAGTAATTCCCGAAGTGGATTTTATGAATGAGTTATTCTGCAAAAGAAGAGAACAGCACATGGTAAGGCTGGACAACACTGCTTTGAAGGCAAAGCCTGTCACCAATATGTTACAGAAGATTTGTAAGCTCAAAAGTGAAATAGGTAAGAAAACAGCTATTTAGCAGGCTGGAAGAGAAAGTTTCTGGAGGCATTTATCATCAAGCAGATGATAGTCTGTTCTGTGGAAGAACTGAAATAATTTTTTATAGAGATACTTAATAACCATTTCTGCATGTGTATTTGCAAATGCCACGTGCACACACACCAACACGTATGTATAAATAAATACAGGCATACATGAAACCCCGAACTTGAGCTAAATTAAATTGTCCCTCTAGCTTTGTAATGCAAATAAGACTAACAGGCTTGTGCAGTTTGTGGTTCGAGATGATTTGTGTTTCCATAGAGATGCTGACTGAACTACAGTTTTTAAATTTTTTATATATATAAGCCTACTTGTATCTATAAAAGTCTAAATATGGATCTGCTGTACCTCAGCATTTCCTCAGTGACTCCACTGGAACCACAACAACTTACACCAGTTAAGGCTATGTGCAAATTCTGTGTCTTTCACTACTTTTCAGTCTAAGCTCTATACTGAGTACCTGCAGAGCTGAGAGTTTATTGCTTCTCTCCCTGCTTCAAAGCTTCTTGTTAAGGGGAAGAAAAGAGAAAAACAGCTTCTTAGCTGCTAGTAGATAATATTTCAAGGCCTTCTGTATTTCTTGCCCTCTCTAAACTGCCTCAAGAAACATCTTTGCCTTCAAAGATCCCACTGTCAGGAAACCTGGAATTCAGGGAATACCATCTGTGTGCTGTTAGAAAAGGAAATGACAAAGGGCAAGGCTTTCTGTTATGTATGAGCAGCTTTTTCCCCTTTCCCTGTGAGCACCAACAAACTCAAGAGCATGGATGTGCTCAGACATGCCAAGGTGGGCCTGGGCAGCAACAGGCATCTTTGCCTCCCAGCCTCACCTTTTGTGGAACCTCAGCTCGTGATACACGAGGGCCCCACAAAGCTAAAACAACTCTGTCTTCCCAGAATCACATTAGAGACGTCCACCAGCAGAAGTGACAAAAGCCAGGCAGGATAAGCTCGGGCAGAGAAACCAGGCAGACCCTCTTTAACTTTCTATTTCAAATTGACTTCACTTAGTGAGGTCCAGGCACTTTTTGAAGTGGATTGGGGCCACCCGGTGTAGCAGAGTCGGAGAAGAAAACCAGAGCCGAGCTCTGTGGGGACTCATTTCCATGTGGTTTCAGTGATAAGTGATCTTTGAACAGCGACACACCAGAGGACAACCTCCGCAATCATGCTGAACCACAATCAAAACCAGCCTCTCGGGTACCTCCCATCTGAGGACAGGCAGGATTAGTTGTTGAACCAGGGATGTCCACAAGCACATGAAACAGCTCATACCCAAGCTCTCCCTTTATCTTGGGAGTGCCCAGAAGAAAAGGCTCCAGTTCAGCGATGCCTTACAGAGGCATGGCCAGAGAGCTCTTTGGGACACAGCATGTCACAGGGACAAAGCCAGCCTCCCTCCCTCCCATGGGCTGCCACCATGCTTCCACATGTGACACCATCTCACCACTGAGGCTGACAATTTTTCTAAGCCCCTGCAGAGGCTCTTTTCAAAGCACCTGAGAGTTCCCTATTTCCAGTTTTTAAGAACCCATATGTAGGGAGACCTGCCCCACACTTGTGACATCACCACCTCTAACCCCCACCACCTTTCAGGGAGCGTCCCAGGCCACGTTCAGCCACGTGGCTCTCCCAGGAATGCCAATGACCACTGGCATCTCTTACCTTCTGCTGCAGGGCGGGTGGCTGCGGGGCCAGCACTGGGTCAGTGATGTAAGTCTTCTTCGCGCCCGGTGGCTGGTAGAGCCCAGGGCCAGCCTGGCCCATGGCATTACTCGCAGGATACGCCGGCTCGGCCTTCCAGGAGCTCTGTGGCATGTAGGGCGCCTCGGAGCCGTTCCTGCCGCCGTATCCCCCGTAGTAGGGGTCCTGGTAGCGGCCCTGCGGAGGCGCGTACCCGTAGGCGGGCTCGGCGGGCCGGCCGGGCGGGGGGGCGTAGCCGTAGTTGGGCCCGTGGGGCTGCGGCGCTCCGTACTGAGGAGCAGCGGGCTGGCGGGACGGCGCCGTGGCATAGGGCTGGCCGGGCCCCAGGCTGCCGTAGTGCCCGGGCTGCGGGCTGGGCGGTTGGTAGTGCGGGCTGGGCTGAGCCGTCCTCACCTGCACGTTGAAGGCCGGGCGGCTCGGCGTGGAGGCCGTGGCGTAGGAGGCCGGCACGGGCTGCGGCTTCAGGGTGCCAACGGGAGTGACCGGGATGGGCGCCGGCTGCCCCGGGCCCTTGGCAGTGGACTTCTTGGTGGCAGTGAGGGGAGGCTGGTTGGGGATGATCATCCGCTTGTGGCCGGTGACAGGAGTGGACACAGATGGGGTGGCAGCAGTGGAGCTGCTCGAGGTGCCAGAGCCCTGGAGAGCAAGGAGAGAGACACAGGGTCAGCAGGAGGGGCCACTTGGGCACTGGGTCGAGCAACGAGGGTGGAAATGGGGGTTTACAGGAACATCTGTGCAGCAATTCAAAATGCTTAGAAAGGCAAGAATAACCTAGGGCCGTGCGTTATAGACTGGTAATAGCAACCTTTCCCTGCTCTGACAGAACAGGGACGGCACCGCAGCAGCCAAGAAGAACTACCGTGCATGGCATTTCATTTCTCCTTGGAGGCTTCTCCTCCGCCTCCAAACAAACAAACAAATTAAAAAATGATACATGCAGAAAAAAAAAAGGGAGACTCGCTAGAGGATAATTAGGGAAAACCCCATGCATTCCTGTGAAAATGAGGCTGTTTTGAAAAAGAGAGAAAATGAGATTATACTCTCTATGGAGACATGAAATTCCTTGCGTCCCTAGAGCACTTGTAGGGTTCTGCCCCAGTACAGGAGCTCCTTTAACTGTGCAGGTGGCAGCAGATTGGGATAGCCTGCAAGCAGGGCCCAAACTGTAAGAATGAACTCTGATAAAAGAAGGTCAGTGAGGTGTCCCTACCCTGGCTGTACTGGTTGAAAACCTGGAGTGACCCAAGAAAAGTCGAATGCTTCATTAAAGGGCAGAAAGCAGGTCAGGACTTCCAAGAGCTTCAGAAGTCAGCTCCTACCACGGCAGCCATGTAACCGTGCACCGGTGCCCCAGGCACAGCAATGCTGGGGAAGCCAGGGAAGAGAATCACAGCAAATGCTGCTGCTTCCTGCAATTTGGCTACAGAATAAAGCTTTGGTGCAGTGACGCCATCTAATAGGCATCGTACATCCTTCAGTCTAATGTACTTGTTTGTCTGACTTACCTTGCATTTAAATGTTCAAAAACACCAGAGTGAAAGACATCTTTGTTAAAGAGCTAACAATGTGAAATAGTTTCTGAAGAACATTGACAAACATTCTTTATGTCTTTTCACTAAATCAAAGAAGAGCAAACTTGAATTTCCAGAGTTTAGGATTAGGTAAAATTTCTTGCTTCTCTATTTTCCTTTATTCTAAGAGTACCTGAATTTCATGCCTTCTGCAGAGAAATGCATTTAAGTGAAGACATGCATTTTGTCTGCACTTAACACCATAGTTCTATGAGGTTATATCTCATTCAAACTGCCTCTACCAGGGCTGATCTCATCCATGATCTGCTTGATAATCTACAAGTTCATAACAGCCCAAAGGCAGACCAGCTCAGCCTTCACCCATGCTTATGTGCACTCTAAGGCTTATGTGCCACCTTTAAATAACCAACCCTGTATTCGTCCCCAGGTGTTCCTGCTTTATGCAGGCACCCTGACCTCCACCTACTGCTCCAGCACCCCCTTGCTGGGGAGGGCATGGTGAGGATTCTTCGGGACATGCAGAGCATGGTGAGGACTCTTCGGGACAGGCACAAGCTGTACCGGGGCCAGAGAAATCCTGTGCCTGGTCAGCAGGTGGCGGCAATTAATTGCTGCCAAACCACTCAGAGGGGGCTGGGGGAACTTCAGCCACCCTGAGCCTCCAAGGGTTCCAAACTCATCCTCTGAACGGCATGGGAGAAACTCATCCTCTGTACAGGGTGGTTGTGTCTGCCAACATTTGGTAACCACCTCATACAAAGAAAAAGAATAAGTGCAAGCCACTCAGCTTCTAGTGCACAGCCTACAAGCAAGCCTACCCAAGGGATAAGGAAGCTCTACCACCCAACTGGCAGCTCTTCCCTGGTGATGTGCAAATACTTTTTTGCTGATGCACTGGTAAAGACTTTATTCCTGCAATCACACCTTCAGGGCAAACCTCCCACAAGGAAACACTATAAATCAGCAAAAAACCCCAGGCAAAGAAGAGCATCAGTCTGTTTTGAGAGATGTAAAAGGTGTGTATTCAGAGGTGGGGAATAATAAGGCAGCAAACTTCTGCTGGAGGAAAAACATCTCAATGTATTCACACCCTGACCTTGCTAACAGATCCATGACAAGGCAGCACATAGACAGACTGAAGAGATTTTGAAACTGAGAGCCAGGAAGAGCTGAAGCGTGTCTCAGTTGAACTGCAAGGGCAGAGACAGGTTAAGGGTTTGTAGCCCTCCATTAATACTGCCTGATTCTTCTACTTCTGAAACACCTGAAGAGAAGCCGGCACTCCTCCATCCCTGCATCAGAACACAACTGCAGCAGCACTCATTGCTAGCAAGAAAACTTGTTTTCTGTCAGAATTGTTCTCCTATGTCAGGTTGGCATTTATGCCTGGGAGTGCCAGAAAATTTCCCATTTCCTCACCTATTTCATTCTAGTAAATTATAGGAGCTTGTCCACTTACTGTAATGGGATGAAAGGTCCACAATACAGCACTGTGTAATTACCACCAGAAAAGCTTTTTTTTTTCCCATGTGAAGAGGTAGAAGGTAGATAATGTTATAAAGACAATGGCCTGTCTAGGGGAGGGGAAAAGAGCAAACCAAAACAACATAAGTGAGCCCTGTTCACCACATTCTGTATTTCTGAATGCAAACTCGAAGCCGGACATGACAGACACTACTAAAGCTCTTCCGATCCTATCTCAAGAACTGGGGGACTTAATTCTTACACATAAACATCCACATAAAGCTTCACCTAATGGGCTGATGCCAGTCTCCTGCCTGGAATGAAATATACGTTACAAATGAATGACAAACCCTTCTTCCAAAAAAACCCCCAAAGCCTCATGATCTGTGGAGTGGCACTGAGCAGCTCCTGTGTTTGACACTACAGAGAGGATGAGCTGTGAGTATCCCCTCTTGTACCAGAATCCAGTGAAGGAAGGTGGCAATTTGGGGGAGCAGAGCCCAAACTTTGCTACCAACTCCACAGCGAAGGCCCGAGCTAGCAAGTACCGGCTGCATTGTGGCATCAAACCACAGGCTGCCTTGAGGAGGAGGAAGTTTGCATCAGTAGGAGTCCCCAGAGGCGCCCTTCGTGACTCATTCTGAATTCCTCTGAGGGCACTGGGCAAGTGTGTGATGAAAGATGGGGTTTAGTGGGGGGAGGTGTAAGGCTAGCTGATGTGGTGTAGTAGAGAAATGGGACAGGCTACAGGGAATTTAACACTACTGGAGCATTGATGATTTATGGGGACACAAGTTGGTTGTAGCTCTTGTGCAAGGGCACAGGTGAGATATCACCATAAATCCTCTGCCCTTTTGCCGGAGAAGAGAAGGGTGGCCACAGTCCAGCCATGCACTCAAATATCACCCCAACCTTAAACCTTAAGATTACCAATGGATTAAGAAAAAACTTTATAAATGAACAGTAACTATGGACAAGATTCCTGCTCTGAGGACAGGAGTGTGTGGAAGGATGAGAAAAGGTTACTCAGATACCATTAGAAGAGAGATTTCAACAGCTGTCTGAAAGGCACTAGGAGGACAGGAGGGATGGATGAGGCTCTAAAGATGCCAGGTAGATGGAGTAATGAACAGAAGGTTGGAAGGGGCTATCTATATCACTGGGTACAGTCTAGCAAAACAGATGACTGTCGCAAATGTTTCATCCAAGTGAATCCATAGAACTTCCACCAACACAACAAGGTAGACTCTTCCAAGAGCACATCAAAGTGACAGCCCAGAAACATGAAAACAAGTAGAAACAGGAGGAAGAAAAAGGAGAAAGACAAAGAGTGAATTCATAGGAGCACAGGCATCCCTTTCTCCAGCAGCTCCTGGACAGCTCATTTCAAAACCATACTGCATTTGCAAGTGATTATCGCAGCCAAACACACTCTCTGACATCCTCTGAGGGCTGTTTTCAGAGGAAGACAGGCTTTCCTCTGCTCACCATGCCCTGATGAAACTGTCTGACACACTTTGCAAGTGCAAATTAAAACCACGCTACTTACCATCAACCCCTTCTTGCAAATTCATATTTGCAAAGAGAGTAAACTAGAAACCCCAGGTGTTGATCACATAGAGTCGTTTAGAGAAACTAGAGTAGGAAGGAGTTAAATTCAGAACCTCATCTACCACAAGCATTATAATACAAAATCTTTTTTTTTTTTTAAATGGGAAAGCACAAGAGCCTTGTTTAAACACAGATGGAAGTACCTAAATGTACTGCCTCTTCTACAAATGAATTATCCAGCAGTTCAAGTAAAGGTGAACTAATACTGACAAAATCAAGTAAAATTCAATCAAATGTGGGAGGAAAAAAAACCCCAAAACACTTCTAAAAAAGTCTACCATGTATAACCATGAGGGGAATCATTTTGCTTGGCAAATCCTGCCTTGTCTTCTTAAATGCAGAGGAGGTTTAGAAACATTTTCAGGAGTTTCTTGTACCAACCATCATAGGAAAAGTCTATGTCACTGTGATAAAGCCACGCTGTCCAAGGGATATGACTGCCAGAGCTAGGTGTCTGGATTCAAAGCTACCCTGGTAGGGAAACCCAAAATCCTGAGTATCTTTGATTCTTCACCGTGTAGAAATTATTTACATAGATTTTAAATGAAATTCAATGTACATCTACAACTAAAAAGTCATTGCATAGGTACTAGGGATGAAACTTGTTGTTCTATAGAAATTAACCTATAATTCTTTACCACTTGTCAGGGTTAAATCTTAAAAAGAGTGCAGAATAATCACTGTCTACAGCATGTGCATAATTCTATACAATCAGCTGGAATCAATATGAAAATTACTTCATTCTTTTACTTTGCACATTTGTAGAATTATTTTTATAGAATCTCTTCAGTTACTCAAGTTCCAGAGACTGAATCAAAAATGGCAATACAAAGTTTATCACATTCTATTCAATTCTCCAGACATTTTTTCATAAAGGTGCAGTTGAATAGCTTTAGCCCTTTAGCTGTCAAATTATCACATATAAAGATACATTACTCCAGCTCAGTGATTTTCAACCTTTATGCTTGGCAGCCCCCAAATGTTTTTCAGAAGAGACAAGCTCCTTTATGGAGAAAGTTAATCTATTGACAATAAACACGGGGTTTTCAGTTACCTTTCATTGAATTCTTCTTAGTTACCTTAGGAGTGATCCATGGACCCCCAGGGTTTGCAGAGCAGAGGTTCAGAACCACAGCTCTAGCTGGGGCTGCCTTTTTTGGGCATTTCAGCCACTAATTACTCCAGGATAGGAATGAAACAATTCTTCTTCCTCGAAAGGCAGAAACCTGGCAACTACCGGTGGGCTGAACCCAGGATGCAGCGTTCTCAGGGGGCTGCCAGTTCAACGGGCCACTGCAGCATCCCTCCTCCTAACTCAGCCCCTCTCCTGCATGGTCTACTGACACAAGCTGGGCTGAAACACAGGGACAGCTCAGGCCACCTGAAATCCTTTAAGCAGCACTCAATGGTGGTGGGAGTTGGAGGCCTGGATGGGAAGGGCAGCAAACGGTGAAAAATTAACTTGTCTTTTCCTAACACCAATGATGGGCATTCACCTTGGCTAGCTGGAGGTGCTTAAAGCTCTCTCTCTTAAATGTACCTCCACAAGGTCATTTATCCCGTTCTAATATTGAAGCCTAAAACAGGGGAGATGAATCATCCACTGGGGGAATCTACTTCACTTCGCTGACTGTAAAAGAAGCATAAAAACAGGCAAGACAAGTCACTGAATATTTAGACAGCACAAGTTAGTGGAGACAAATTCCACAATAAGCAGGTAATTTTGATGTGACTGTAAGAAGCAGAGATCCCTTTTCCCTGCATTAAGTGCCCTGCCACTCAAGCTCAGCTACAGCAGCACACCAAAGGGATTTCTGAGTGCCAGCAGCTCAGACAATCTGCCAGGATCCTGCAGCGCCCTGTAGCCAAGGCATGACCAAAAGGTTGTGTTGCAAGTTTATTTCTAGAATATGAAGGGGGCTGACATGAATGGGACACCCTTCCCCACCTCCTCTTCCACCTCTGTGCTGAACACTGGCTCCTACTGGAACTGGAGCTGCTGCTTTTCCAGGAGCAGCACCTGAGCTGAGCCTCCCTTCTGAGCCTGCAAGCCTCAGCTCCCACTCAGTATGGGAGAAATAACCCCAGAGAAAAATAAAATAGTCTGCTTTGAAACCTGGGCCTTTGGGTACCTGAAAATGTGAACAGGCATTTTAGGGGGTTTCCTGATGTGCAGACACCTCTACCTCCTGCTGATTTCAAATTCTGTATTTGAACAAGCTGCTTTGCCAGTGATAATGCATGGCCAAGTTCCCCTGAACCTGTCTGAACCTTTTTTTGTCTGAAATAACATCTGGGTGAAAATGAGAAATCTGGCCTCTCATTTGGGACTTGCAAATGCCTGGAGTCCTGGTAGAGCTCCAGCTGGGCTGCTTCATATCCAGAGATCTTGAGTGGATGGACTGCTCCCATTTAGCATACCTGATGCATTTTCAATATACAGCATTCCCTGGCCTTCTTTATAAGGTCCAGACAGTCCAAGCACACTGAGGACACATCTTTACAGCTCTGCACTGCTGCTATGCCGCGCACACAGCTCAGTTGCTAACACAGATTTCTTTTAAGTGTCAAAATGTCCTTAGAACCCAATCCAAAGTTTTGAAGTCTGGTCCAAACCTTAAACCCCTCAGCCAAAACACGCTTATAATCAGATGAAGTTTTTCTTTACACTTTCATCATTCTCTCATTTCTAGTTTACAGCTGACAAGCGAGTGTCACGGATGTATGGGCTGTGCATGGATCAGCAGCCACACTCAGACTTTGCAGATGTGGGATTCAATTTGCTGGCTTGATCACCAGAAGCTATCAAGGTACTCAAACAGACCGCTCCCAGGCATTACACCAAAAGAAGAAGAGGAGAAATCTAATAAAGTGTTCATCTCTGGTTCTCAAATGAAGAGAATACCTTGCAAATGCCATAAAGTGTTACAGGAACACAACTGCTGCTGAGCTTTGATCTGTTTTTCAGCTGCTACCACAGGTGGAAAAGGAGTCAACACAGTTGTTAATGTTTCTGTCCACAACCTCTCTTGTACTCCCTGTGATGGCCCAGCCTGAAACCATAGAAGATGGTCTTAGCACAGAAGAAAATGTGCTAAGAGTTGACCTCCAATATTTTATCACGGGAAACAGCCTTCCACAACTGATGTGTGCAGTTACACACACCTTGGTTCAGCTTTCAGTGCGGGTGTCAAGTGTTTTAGGCAATCTGGGTTTCCACTTTGCAACACTCCATTAATTCCAAAGAGTCTGAACACATCTGAAAAATTTGGTCTCCAAAACACAACAGTGTTATTCCAGGGAAGAATTTCCTTCTCAGTTTCATATTTACTTTTTTGTTTACCTAATACTATTGCTACAATGACTACTCTGAGCTTTTTTATTTGCTTTTCCTTTTCTGATGACTGATCATCTGGTATTTATGAGAAGGACTTTGTGAGAGACCAGTTTTAAAAGATGTACAAACAATTGACCTAAATACTATTCATGCTGGTGGACAGTCAAGCTCCATAATTCTACCTTAATTAATTGAAAGTGTTAGTTATGATTTAAACTCTTCTAATTAAGCAATTCCACTTGAGCACTTTAAATGCAGTAGCAACTTTATCTACAACAATATCAGATATCAGCATGAGTTACAGAGGATGCCAGTCAAGAGAAGTTTAATATTTTCTGAATTCATCTTGGATATTTCTCTAATTTCCCACTCTCATCACTAAAATGACATTATTTGCACCCATCTGGATCTGAGGACCATGCAATGGCAGCCCCCTGCACAGATTTAATCAGTGCACATGGACTCAGCAGTAAATTACATAAAGAGCTGTAAAAAGGCACCACAGCCTTTGGCCACACCAAAAGGAAGAACTACCATGGACGATCCCAGAAGCAAAGACCACAAAAAACCAGCACTGCACCATGTGAAGACAAGTCACCACGTGCATGGAGTATTGAAACAGAGCTCCTTAAGGAACACCTCCTCTATGTCTTAGCAATGCAGGAATGTCCAAAGCATTTCTATTCACCAAACCGGGCCCTTCTAATGGGCTGAACAAATTCCCTTGCTTAATTTAGGCAAATATTGCTAAGCCTGAAAATTGGGAAGCCCCCACACCCCTATAAATAAGAACTTTGGGTAAGCAATGTATTTTTATGACTTTTGCTATTACTAAGCTAGTAAAACTTAAAGTATCATAATTACAGTGCCCACTGACTTTTTTTTCCTTCCTTTTATAACTTGCTATTTGTAATGGAAAAGAAGTTCCTGTGCATGACAAATATGGGCATGTTTGAGGGTTATACCGCCATCCATGGATGTGCACCATGATTAAAAAAAGTGGATTAAGAAGGTATAATGGAAGATGCATGACTGAGGGAAGAGGCCTGCACCTGTGAGTGACAGGACAAAATTACACATACATGAAGTCTTCTGGACGAGTCTTCTACAATTTATATGGAAAAGTTATCATTTTCTATTGTGTGTTGAACAACAGATACGAAGAACAGTCCAAAACCGCTATAAAAACTTCTCATTTCCTACTAAATTGCAAAGGATTTTAGAGTGTTTATAGAGTATACAAGCTTTTTTCCTTTATAAGTTCTAGAGAACACTAAAGAAGTGTGCATATGCACACATAAAATAATAGGAAATACATATGCACCCAGACACTACTTGGTTTACTTTGTGTTACTTTTTATTTGTTTACGATTCCATTTATTTGCTGCATTGCATTTATAACCTATTTATCTTTTCGAATTCCAAAACTCTATTAAACCAGATTTAAAACATTATCCTACCAGAGGGCATAAACATTTTCAAATGTTAGTATTGTCTCTATTTCCTGTGAAAACCATGTGCTTTCATTCTTCTTTTCCCCACATTTTAAAGCCTGTGCAAATAGCACTACAGAAGAGCAGAAGCATCAGTGAACAATTCTGTGTTCATACAACATCTGCTTTCTTATGGTTCACTTGAGGTCCAGAACCCACTGTCATCTGCCAGTATTTTTAGTGGGCTACAAAATGGTTCAAGTTAATAAGTTGAGTGGTTAGCAGCAGGAAAAAACTATACAGCCACACCAAAAAAATAAGAGTCTAACCAAAAAAAGAAAAAAACAACCCATAAAAGACAGGCATATGTGACAGAGAGGTTATTTTCCTATTAGGTTCAGTGTACACCTTTCCAAAAGGCTGATGAGCTCCAACAACAGGTCAAATTTAACAGTTTTCCCAGATGGCTCCTTCTGGGAAGTGGAGTGGAACGTTCCCTCATTTATCCGTCTGCCTGTGTTATCACCACTGCCCAAAATACCTTAATCTTTCCACAGTATCACAGACTCCAAGCACGACACTGAGAAATCTGATTGGAAAGGTTTTCTTCCACCTGCTGTAGCTTTTAAAATTAGTCTCCAGGTATATAAATACATACGCCAAGATACACAGAAACCCCCTACAGCACTTCTAGTCAAAACACTAGGGCAGTACTATAACCAGTCAGAAAAAGTGAGAGAGAGAGCATTAATTTATAGCACAAGCAAAAAAGCCATCTGTACTACAGAAACACTTGGATATGAAACAATACAGAAAGTTAAGATTATTTTTAAATTCAAGTATTAACTCAGAATAACCACTGTTTCTACACTATTTTCCTCTTTTCACAGAACATATAATTACATTAAATGTATGGCAAATAAAGTGTTTACTCAAATAACCCACTGATAAAAATTTAGAATCATAACAGTATCACTGCTAAAAGCCTGTTTAAAGGAATGTCAAATCCATTGCCTCACCAGGCTTCGTTCTGTTGCAAATGGCATTATAAATTAATCCAGTTTTCTTAAATATGCCTTGAGGAAACAAGACCACAAATAGCCATTGCGAGCTTTAATATAAAAAATACACCAAAAAAACCCCAAAAAACAAAACAAAAAAAACCCAAAGAAAACCCTTCTCTTCATTCTTAACTAGCATGCAAGAGCTGTGTTTTCAATGATTGATATTGCTGACTAGGTTATATAGTTTGTCCAAAAATGTCAACCTTTTTTGATACAGCTAAGTACTATATTCTAGTTTAATAACAGGCTTTCCTTTGCCACACTCCTTTCTGTTTAGTGGGTTTTAGGAAGAAAAAAACTTCATCACTAATGACCTAATGAGCCCAATTAAGTTATGATTTGTAATTTTTCCCATTTACACTGCTCTTGGACCAAAATAACATCCCAAAACATTTGCTCCATGCCTTGCTGACTGGGTTATCACAGCCACAGCTTAGAACTAAAATACTCTTCCATACCCCTCAGTGCCTAAATTAGATTTTTTAAAAGTGCTTTATATCAAGCCAGATTCTGATCTTGGTGACAGTGGTGCCAGCTCAAGCGTGTCTATTGACTCCAGCAGATTTACTCCAAACACACTGGCTGCTGCAGATCTGGATTTGGCCTTCTACTGCCTCTGAATTCACCAGGTTTGTCTCCCCATTGGGAACACAGCAGAGGTTTCTATGCAAAGAGTACTGAATCCTACCAATCTGACCTCCTCCAGGTCAGTACCATCTTCCTCCAGGTACTAATTCAGTCCAGCTTTGCTCAAAACTCAAAACACTGGAGATCTTGGCAATTCATCCTGCTGCAGCCTGAATGAAAGCAAAAGAAATTTCTAATTGAGATTAAAAAAAGCTCAGCACCTCCAAGGACTCAGCTCAGCCTGTGCCAGTAGCAGCACCTCCAGCTGTGCACCCTGACCTGTGCACCCAGCCACGAACCCTTCTGCACTAGGAATTGAACCCGAGCGTGCTAATTCAAAACAAACAGATGTATCCTCCCTCTCTCCTCACTTCTTTCCTTGTGGTCGATGTATAAATGCATACTGATGGCTCCTGCGACTTGTAGTCTAACTGATTTTGACATTTTAACTCCAGAATTTGAAAACAGTGACTTTCTAGCCCTGGGGCAGGAGTACTCAATGCTAAAAAACTTTGGGACTGGGGAGTATTAATTTTAAATCTGAGAGCTTGGCTTCAACAATGTTTCTAACAAGGGTTCAACGCTCTCCAAAACTCAGCAGTGGATGCCCAAAAACTGCAATGAATTTCGGATCCAAAATGGAGTTTTGTGGCTTTAATTCTTGTTTGTCACAGGTCAAACTAAGCTCAAGACCTGAACTTAAGGGGAGTGAGGAGAATTCAGGTCTAGGTCTGAATTTACCATGGGAATAAATCATATTTAAATTTTAATTTCTCATTTGCAATGCATCTTTTTTTTTTTTTCTTCTTTCTCTTTTGCGGTTTATGATGTATTTGTATTTTAAGAGAAAAAAATTATGCACAGAGGAAACATCCTGGCATCACAAGTCATCAATAAATCTTTTTTCCATAACAACCCACAAAAATTCACTGCAGGACGCAATTGTTGAAACACAAAGCAATGACATTCTATAAGCTTTCAGAAGTATCATTCTAACCCTTGTGGACTCGATGAATTCTCTAAATGAGTCACTGGCCTCTCAATGGAATTGTCAAAACTTAGGTTAAGCCAGGTTAATTCCCTTCCCCCTTTAATTTAGAAGTCCAGCTGCAGCGCGTGGCTTTCCAGTGAAAAGATCTAAATGCAGAACCCATTCACCCCGAACAGGAAATCTCACAGGGCCCAAAGCTAATTTTTTCCTAAAAGCTAGAGATAAGCCACACTTACAGGAAAAAATGTGATTTCTGATGCCTCATGGGCCATGTGATGTAAAAATCAATATTACTCTTACATGGCACAAATAATTTTCTGCTGAAGGTTAAAGGATCATGGTTGAAGCTACTATGGTTGGGGAGGGAGAAAGGTCAGCTGTGAGAAATAGAGGATAAGGAGAGCAGAGGAGAGCAGAGGAGAGCAGAGACAGAGCAGGGATAAGGGAGATGCTAAAAACAACACTTCTAACCAAGGCAGGTGAGCGGATGTGGCATTGATCATACGGTCATAGAAGTGTTTGGGTTGGGCAGGACCTGAACACCCATCCAGTTCCAACCCCCTGCCATGGGCAGGGCACCTGCCACTACACCAGGCTGCTCAAAGCCCCAATCAGCCTGGGTTTAAACACCTCAGGGATGAGGCAGCCACAGCTTCTCTGGGCAACTTGTGCCAGAGCCTCGCCATACTCAGGGAAGAATTTCTTCCTTATATTAAATCTAAACCTGCTTTCTTTCAGTTTAAAGCCATTCCCCCTTGTCCTGTCCCTACATGCCCTTGTCAAAAGCCCATTTGGGGTTGGGCTGAGTGTTTCAGCTAGGTGGGACAAGGAGGGACATCCTTCTGCTCCACAGGCTGTCCTTGGGCACGATGATGAGCGCTCCTCTCTGCCCAAGGCTCCCTGTGACAGCTCCAGCTCCCAGCACAGCACCTTGCTTTACTGCCTTGCTTCCACCACACAGTCTCAGCTCCACTGGAACCCCCAAAAGAGAGATTTTGCTGGGCATATCATACCCTTCATAACAGGAATAAACTATGCTGAAAGTAGAGCAAGTTTTTATACTTCCACTCCTACTGTGCCAGAAGATCACTTGAAAACATCACTGCTTACTTTGTTAGGGACCAAACCACTCAACTTCCAGGCTAAGTAGTTCATGTCCAGTTTGTCCTCAGGAATGGGTACAACAAACAAGAATCACAGCTCATCATGCCATTGATGTCAATGTCCTATACAAATTTGGTTGCAACTGGTAAACTCTCTTTAGCCTTCCAACAGCACAACAGTTCTCACCACTGAGAATATGTCCTAAGGAGGAAAGGATTTGTCTCAGCTGTAATTAATTCCTTTTTTTAATAATAAAAGAAAAACCTAATATCAATTAGAAAAAAAAATATGGCAAAGGAAAAAACTTTTAAAAAGGATAAAGGAAAAGAAAAGAAACAGTTTATCCTACTACTACTGCAGAGAAATATTTAATTGAGGGCTCTGGACTTCATTTTAAAAAAATGCAGTTTTCAAGAGTGCAGAAAAAACTTAAAACATAAAAACTAAAGAGCCTGATGGAAAACTAAAAAGAAACTGAAATAAGTTTTCTTTAAAGAGAAAACAAAAATGATTTTAAACTGATCTCATGATATTTTTAACAGCTGGAATTGATAATACTGAACTTGGCCATATTTCTACTATATTTAGCATTTTATCAAAGTCCACATGATTTTTCCATGAGACAGAAAAATAGATATGTAGGCTGATAGATGGATAGATACATAAAAAGAAAAGGGAAAAATATAATTAGGAAAGGGAACATTTTCTTGTCTGTTCTTGCAGTATGGTTTTTTTTTGTATATATCAACTTCTACCTTATTATTTCCTATAAGTAGAAACAGATTTTTCTCTCTCAAAAAAAATTCTTAAATAGAAAACCTCCTTTGACAGCTTCAACAGCAGATTAATCACTTTTGTAACCCACAAAAAAAAGTTTTCTGGAAAGCATAACTGTCTGTAAATGTAAATGACAGTATTACTCTCTCTTATGCTAAGACGCCTACACATTCTCTCACTTCCATGACTCAGCACCAGATAAAAGCTTGTGAGATAATAAGCAGCAAACCTTCTTTGGAAGAATACAAATAGTTAAAAATCCCAATTCTTGCTACCTCTCTAAAAACAAAAAATCCTTATAGTGTTAAAGCAAATTCTGCCAACAGATTCCTCTCCCACTGGAATAAGATACAAATATCCCAAGGACTTCAGAAAAGAGAGGGACCAGGCTCAAGCAACATCAAAATCCAAACCCATGCAAACATGAAAACATGAGAGCCTTTTCTTTTCTCCAAATGAGCAAGAATGGGTTGGTTTCAACAAACAGGAATTTTATTACTGTTCATCTCCTGCCTTGCTCTAATTTGGTAGACAAATGAGTTGAAATTTTGCTCACCTATAATGAAAATTTCCAGGCACTCTTAAGGTAATGCACTCATGCCAAAAATCACATAAACCCGTGGGGAAGGGAGGGGAATTTCAGTGGGACTTCCCCTCCTGCTCTGTGGTCCTTGTCTGACTTGAGCTTGTTTGAGCCCAAGTAACTTCTCCTTCAGCCAACCAAATCAGGGGCAGACCCTTCAGACCAAAATATTCTTATTTTGGATAAATCTTTGGGAAAAGAAAAAGCTGAAAAAGAGGGGCTCAGGCCTCAGCTAGGCTCTTGTGATGTCCCTGAAATGAACAGGAATGGTTTTGATGCCAAAATACTGCCAGTCAGCTTGTGAATGCTGCTGGAACAGAGACAGCCATCTCCTCTCCATGCACTCTTGTCAGCCCCAGCACACAGGTTAATTAACCAAAGGGTGGCAATCAAAAGAGGGCAGATTATTTACTTATTGAGCAGAGATGCTGTGGACTGAGGAGGAAAGGGCTGACTTCCCAAGCCTCAGAACAGTCTGGAGTCTCTCTTGCTGAGTGCTGGACATTTCCTCTGAGAGCTTCCACCACCTCATGTGCTGGGTGGGTGCCCACGAGTCTGTGTCCCTTGGAGCAGCTCATTCTACCAGGAGGTGGAGGTTATCCAGGAAATAAATCAGGAAAATGCTGCTCATTCCTGTCACTTCTGGAAGAAGCAGAG
Organism: Acrocephalus scirpaceus scirpaceus; assembly: GCA_910950805.1. Classification (NCBI taxonomy): domain Eukaryota; kingdom Metazoa; phylum Chordata; class Aves; order Passeriformes; family Sylviidae; genus Acrocephalus; species Acrocephalus scirpaceus. Next base: position 10,543,913 of record OU383781.1, on the reverse strand, counting down.
TCCAGCTAAGGAGTACCCACAGCCCCTCCTGAACACACTGCTGCTGCTGACTTGCACACTGAAAAGAGTAAATTAATGGAATTAGGCACACAAGTTTAAATTTAAAGGGAAGCCCCAGGGCAAGGCATCCCGGGCCATGAGTGCAGGACTTCTTGACAGCAGGATGCTTTGAACTGAGCCAGAGGTAGAATCAAACTCTTCGAAATACCTTCATTAATAGAGTGCACCTGCTCTGGCAGGAGGCTGGGGAGCAGAGCTGAGCTCTCAGCATGGTGCTGGCAGGGCTGCAGCTGGAGCACACGTGTCCCACACAGTCCAAGGAATGAGCAGGAGCATCCCCAGCTCAGCTGCTGCCTATCACTGCACAGGGAGCATGGAGAAAATGCAGCAGCATCGGGATGCTCCAGCTGAGCTGGCTGCCAGGCGGGTGAAGCACTGCCACTGACCAATTCAGTGCCCCTCACCTTTGTAGAGCTTCACATTCTGGGCAGGGTCCTTCAAGCACCGGATAATTCTCAAAGAGAGCAATCATAGCTGGGAAAGGCGTGGCAAGGGGCTCCCATGTACCCAATGACCTTTACCCCAGTGTTACCAAGGAAAAGCCCTGTGAGCTCTAGGTAAGAATTTGCAGGCCCAGAAAATGACAGTAATGACATATTCACGTTTGTGTCTCAAAATCATGCTCGTTATTTCAAAAATAACAGATTTCCATGTCCAAATCCAACCGAAAGCAGGTGTAGTCCAGTGGTTTCTGTGCAACCACATCTGCTCATACTCCAGGGCAAATGCCAAACTATTTACTGCTACTTAAAATTTATTGCATTTTTAGTCCTCCATCCCAAAACTGCTTTTGTTCAAAAATTCCTTTTAAATCCTTCTATGCCAACTGGATAAATCAAATCTGACAATTAAAATAGCAAATTGTTCAGAACCTCAGAGTTTCCACCTGAGGATCTCCAAATACTTTTGGAACTTAAACACTCTTAATTACTCCCATGCTTCTTGCAAAAAGGAAAAAAAGTAAAAGCATCCTTTTAAATTCTCTTCTAACAGATGAAAAACTGAAGTCCTGGGAGCCCCAGATAGCCTGCTAGGAAGCTGCTTGCCCCAAAGGCTCTTTATCCACTAAATCAGAGGCAGGGCTGGGAAGGGAAACCAGGAGTTTCAGCAACTCTCAGCCCTCTTGTTCTCACCACTTCAGCAAACAACAGGCACAGCAATGTGATCATGCAGTTGTCAGTGTTTTCCCTCAAGGGGATGGACAGAAGATGCTGAAAGCATTTGATCCACACGTGAGCACTGAACAGTATTGTTCAACACTGAGAATTCAGACATAAATAACTGGCTTGTTTGGAGTGAGTAAAACGATGTCTGCGTTTGCAGGAATCTCACAAGAGGGAGTAAGGAACCAGGGTGTTCCTTTTCTTTTATTATTACCTTTTTTATTTCTTTTGTAGCAGCGTCTGGAAATAACCCATCAGCCAGAGGAGCTGCTGCTGTGGCAGGTGGCAAGCAGGGCTGGAGAGCAGGGCTCTGCCTCGGCAGGGCTGTGTGGGGAATTCTGCAGCGGGAAGAAACAAGGCGAAATGTGCAGGCTGCCGTCTGCATTCAGATCAAGCGCTGTCTGTTGCTAGCAGCACAAGTTGTTCTGAAAACAAGAGTCAATCATCTGTAGCCTTATTTCTGTACATTTCCTGCAGGGGTCTCATGAAATAAATGAGAATAAATGTAAGGGCGAGAGTTCCTATTAGGAGCAGCCTCATCAGCATCACCCAGCCAAGCATTTACGTCATCAGCATGCTAATTTAATCAGACCTGAGCAGTGATGCTATAAATGGATTACCATCCCAGCTAGTGTGGTTACCGAGGTAACTCAGCCCTTTGTGCCACAGATACAATCGGCTTAATGATAATAAAAACCTCAGCACAAATGAAACAGAAGGAAAAGCCTGACAGGGCTGACGCATACACGACCCTTTCTCTCCTCTCACCCCCCCCTTCCCCAACCTCAGCCGCTCACTGCAATAAAATTAAGTGCTGCTGTGATCTGTATGCACAACATTCCCATAGGGAACACGCAAGTAAATAGAACCCGCGGAAATAATTAATACAGGCCAACAACTGATGTCGTCAGCACTACTTAGTCATTCCTCCAACCCTGAATGGCAGAGGGACACACAGACAGAAACAGTGCACGGGCAGATTCCAAGGATCCTGCAAAGAGATTCAGAGAAGTGGCTGCTCCCCCCAGTGCAGCATTAATTATATCAATGGAGTGTTTGGACTAAGAGCTGACTGCAATGGTGAATCCAGACACTGCCAGTCCCTGCCAGGGGGGAACATTTCCACACCATCTCCTGCTCTGCCAAAACTGGAGGTGACCTGAGACTGGGAATTCCAAAGGCTATGGAGAAATTCAACTGCAATGTCACCAGTCCAGAAGCGGAGGTGACCTGGTCCTTTGCAGGAGGGTTGGAATGTGGCTCTGGGGCTTCCTGCATTCACACAGCTCTGGAAAACCAGCAGCCTACTCACCTCCCAGCTTAGCCTGGGAAAGAACATTCCTTGGAAAATGCTAGCCTCAATGGGCTAAAAGGCAGTGACTATGCCTTAAAATGGACAGAAGGTCATACTCTTCAGCTCCTCTAGCTCTTTGCCTGATTGAGCACCAAGTTCCCTGTGGATGCTGAATGGCAAACATTTTCCTACTCAGATGCCAAAGACCAAATTTCCCATAGCACTCAAGATTTGATTTTCTTTTCCTCCTACCCAAAAATCTCAGCAACTATGAGCAAAACTACCACCATCTAAGTGCTCAGCTGCCACAGCAGCTCAGGCATTTCACCTGCCCTTACTGCAAGTCACCATGTCCTCACCTGAAAAATGCTTCATGTGAAAGCACTAATTGCTACTACAGGATCAGGAGTGCACACCATAACCTCAGGTCCATCAGGCTCCTGCTGGGTATTGCTCCAGTTCAGGAAGCATTTTAAGGGATTAACATGAGACCAACAACTTTTGATGGATTCAAAAGTCAGACTTCTCCATTGAGAAGTGCAATGAATTCCCATTGCCTGTCACATGAATATGTGCATCAGACTTGTTGCTTTGTAAATGCCAAAATGCAGTTCACACTGTCTTTGGAAAAAATCCAGAGAGACTTCCCAACATATACAACTGGCCATGTACAGAAATAGCTGTGCCCTTGCCTTCATTTCACAGATTAAAGGCATTCTGTGTGTGCTCATTCCTGAGGGCAGCTCATTCCACATATGTGAGACCACTTCAGCCCAGCCCAGCACTTCTTCACTGAGTGGAGGTACCCAAGTATCTGGACTCAAGCATAAGTGAGATCAGCTTTTCAGAAGAGAAAGCCCTTTCTGAAGTGGCAGAACTCCAGCAAAGTCAAAGCTGCTTCTGTAAACTGCAGCATGTCCCTGCAATGAGCAATAATAGCAGATATGTCTGCAGAAAAGACACATTCAGACTCATCTCTTGGGAAATCTCACTAAATACTTTCTCACTCCTCCATCATGCAGAAGAGCACCAGTCCTCCCGGGAAATTTATTACATACTTCTAGAGAAATAGCTAAATAATTCCTTTAGGAGCCCTTTCAGATCAGATTACAGGAGTACGCTTTTCCCTGGAAGGGAGAGAATCCTATGCAAATAACACCAAATTACTATGGAAAGTTACGTTCTTGGCTGGAAACACCTGGCTTACCGAAAGCGTGGAGCCGTGTGTCCTGATCTAACTGTGCCCTCACGGCAGCCAGGCAGGTGAGATGCAAATAACCCCAGGAAAGAGGCTGGGGGGATAAAAACCCTCAAAGCAGAAGGCGGGCGGCGGAGCGCCAGAATGCACAGCTCTGGAAATGGCGCGGCTGTTGATGTGAGAAGGAAGCCATCACCTTTGCTTCGATTTAAAAGTCATCATGACAGCTTGAGAGATTGTAACATTTAAGTGACACAGTGACAGCTTGATCCAGTCAACAATCGCAATTCACAGACGTGCTCTAAACACAAACCCTGCTTCCCCGGGAGCAGAGCAGCCACTCAGTTGGGAAAGGCATGTATCGTATCCAAAAAGAGAGGTAACATAAAAAATGTTCCTCCAGGATCCTCACGTGGCCGGTTATTCTGCATACACTGTGCTGGTGAGACTTAGACTAGGGCTCTCTCCACCCCTGTGGCACAGAAAGGATATGAGCAGGCTGGTGGATGGAAAGGAAAGGAGAAGAATTGGCATCAGTGTCAAATGTTCCATTAATTTCAATGGCAGCTATGGGTGTGCAGAACTTCAGAGAAAGCCCTTCTGCCACAATCAAGTGAAAACTGAACCATGAAATCTCCCTTTACCCCTGCTCCCCCTGACAGCCAGGTGGGCTCTGAGGTGGCTGTAGTGATGCAGGGCAATACAGAACAGCCCCAGCTCACTGCAGGTGTCCCAGCCACATTAAAAAGAGAATCAGGCATTCGCTTAAATTTATAGTATACTTCTAACCTCTTTATAGTTAGGTGCTTGTTCTCTTGGCCAGGGAGTTACAACTAATGGTATTTTGGACCTAATAAAGGCACCTTTTTTTTTTTTTTTTGGCCCGCCCAATGTCCTGCTTATACAATTTAGTGATGTGGAACAACGCCAGAGTAAGTAACAATCCCCAGGCAGCAACATCTTTCTCAGCAGATGCAGAACAGCCCGTGCTGCATTTCTTCCCCTGAGGTGTGGCCTTTTAGCTCCCCAAAGCACACCTGGGAAGGATTGCTCTGAGCCACTCTGGACCTGACTTCTCAACACAGTAGGATTTCTGGGCATTTGCAAGTGGTTTCTAACCCATGGACCAGTTAAACAAATTATGAAAAAGGAAATAGTGGAGAATATGTCCACAAAAAAACCCCAAGTCACTTGGCCAAATACTTATTTCATCCGTTACAACTGATGGTAAAGCTCTGCTGTGCTCCTTCCTGCTGCCCAAAGGTCTTGTCATTCACAGACAACACCAAAAGAATGATTTTGTTATTGTCACTAAGAACATGACTTCTCAGTGACCCACAGAAGTACAGCACCACAACACATGTTTACCAATGGTCAGCCCTCCACACAGTCTAGTGCATTTAAAAACAAGTCTGCTGTCTGTAACCATGCTTTGGTTGTCCTTAAAACCAAATTAAATAAATAAAAAGCTGAAAAACTTCCACAGCTTTTGACTTCCTAAAAGCATATTTTATACTTAAGAAATATTAAGACTGTGACCATCCTGAACAGAGAAACCAGTGGTTATAGAGCACGCTGCCTTTGGAACATCTGCTCTGATTTGCAAGTTCCTCAGATAGCAAAGGAAGCCAGAAAATGAAACCTTCAGTAATGGCTCCTTTCCAAGCCTTTATGGCCATGGCTGGGCACTGAATTTTCTTAGAGGGAAAGCAGGGCATCCCTGGCTGTGGCTGTGCACAAAGGCAGGCAGTGCCTGCAGGGCAGCTCAGGCCCTGCTGTCTCAGACATCGGGGGGGTCTGTGCACTGCCCCTGCCTGAGCCCCCCCAGCTCCCTTCGGAATGGGACTCCCTCAAGGCTACCCCAGTGAAGCAGAATGACCTCTCTTGAGCAAATCTTACAGGTTGAATGGGACCTCAGGAGCCTGTTCAGCCCAGTCCTCTCCATTAAGGCAGGACTGACTCTGCCTAAAGCGCTCCAGACAGACCTTTGCACAACCTAAAGTGCCTCCACTAATCAATGACCTTCTGCTTTTCCATGCCACCTTCTTCTGGGGTTACCAATCCCTCCTATAGCAGTTTTACCTTAATGGCTAATCTAAATCTCTGGCTGGGTTTTAAGTCCCAGACATGGTGCTTTCCAGAGTAGATGTGTCATTCCCTTTTTCTTTGCAGCTGGAAGCAGACAGACCCTAAACAATTAGGAGGCAAGAACACCCACAGGGAAGAGGTTATTTACATAAACAGGATCACAATGTGTGTGTGTTTATATATTTATTACTTATAAAAAAAATACTGCAATCTCTTTTCTTTTCTAATTAAAAGACCCAGTTTGCCCTGCTGCACAATTGCTAAGCAGATTTAAAATGGGGACTTCAGTAGCTATTTTATGGCTAATCAAATGAGTAAATATAATGATCTGCTCCAATTCCCATTCTGATTACACAGTGTAGCTATTTCATTCCCTCAATAAGCTCCCTGCACCCAAAAAGAATAGTTTAACAAGCTTCAGAGCAGAATGTTAGGCTCAATTTCTCTAAAGGGTAATAGAGTGGGAGTGTCTGTATAATTAGCTTTGTTGGGCTCCCTCCCTCACTGTACAATACACTCTATACAGAGCTTTCACTGTCTCTCCAGGTCTTCATGTTAAAGCAGAAAAATAATGCAGAACACATTAGAATCATACTGGTTGCACAGAAGAGTTTTGAAAGACAGA